>CAUYSK010016794.1:0-11880 GCA_963575035.1 Avahi laniger | reverse complement strand
CCTTTCAAACTGAACCAATCTATTTTGTCAGGCATGAATTTCTTTAGACTTCTGTTATTGTTGACACACTCTTTTGTGTAATATTTCCCTTTTCTTTTATGTAATTTCTGATTTTTTTTGTCCTTATCATTTAGACTCTTCTTTGCAAGCACCATATTAATATTTTAGTAAGTGCCTTTTAAAACACCTCAGTGTGAATTATATAAAAATTCTGTTCTTAATGGTACTAAGGTTTTGGACAAATAATTTAACATTTAACCCTTCCTTACCTTCATGTATGAAGTAGAGGTGAAAGAAAGGTCTTTCTTACAGAGTATATGAGAACACTTTTAGCTATTATTACTATGCATTTATTAATTATTCTTATTCTTATCTTTTTCATATGTCCACTCCCTAAACCAATCATTAAAATGAGTATTGACTACAAGAAATGTTTTAACTAAAAATAAACATAAAATTAATAGATTTTGTTCTTTCTTTTAGTTTTAAAAACTAAGTTAATAAAACTTTATATATGTATGTATAGTAACATTGTTTATAATCTTTCTTCAACTATACAATTATTGGAGGCCACCTTGACCAGCTGAAGCTTATATTTATTTATTTTTATTATTTTTTTAAATTTCAAAATATTAAGAGAGTACAAATTTTTTTGTTACATGGCTTGAGTCAGGACTATAAATATGTCCATCACTTGAATAGTGTCCATTGTACCCATTAGGTGGAGTCCCCTGCCATCCCCCTGGTTGATTTCCAGTGATTTTTACTTTCCTCTCTGCACTTGTGTGCATAAGTTAGTTCTAATTTTTTACAGAGTACATATGGTGTTTATTTTTCCATATTTGACTTAAGAGAATGGTCTCCAATTCCATCCAAATTTGTGTAAAAGTATTAATTCACCCTTTTTTATGGCTGAGTAGTGCTCAATGGTATACATATACCACATTTTGTTAATTCACTCATGAATTGATGGGCACTCAGGTTAATTCTGAATCTTTGCAATTGTGAATTGTGTTGCAGTAAACATTCAAGTGCAGATGTCTTTTTGATAAAATGACTTCTTTTCCTCTGGGTAGATACCCAGTAGTGGGATTGCTGGATTGAATGGTAGGTCACCTTTTAGTTATTTGAGAAGTCTCAATACTGTTTTCCACATGGATTGTACCAATTTGCAGTCCCACCAAATATAAGTGTTCCTTTCTTTCTGCATCCATGCCAGCATCTATTGTTTTTTGGCTTTTTGATAATAGCCATTCTGACAGAAGTAAAGTAATATCTTACTATGATTTTAATTTCAATTTCTCTGATGATTAATGATGTTGAACATTTTATCATATGTTTGTTGACCATTTTCCTATCTTCTTTTGAAAAACTTCTGTTCAAGTCTTTTGTCCAGTTTTTAATGGGATGTTTGCTTTTTTTCTTACTGATTTGTTTGAGTTCTTTGTAGATTCTGGATATTACCACTTAATCTGATGTATAGATTGCAAATATTTTCTCTCATTCTCTATGTTGTCTATTTGCTCTGTTGATTATTTCCTTAGCTATGGAGAAGCTTTTTAACTTGATGATATAATCTTGTATCTAGAAAACTCCAAAGACTCCACCAAGGGACTCCCAGACATGATAAATAAACTCAGCAAAGTCTCAGGTTATAAAATCAATGTACACAAATCAGTAGCATTTCCATATACTAATAACAGTCAAGCTGAGAGTCAAATCAAAGACTCAATACCATTTACAATATCTATAAAAATAAATACCTAGGAATATACTTAACCAAGAAGGTGAAAATTCTCTGCGAGGAGAACTACGAAACACTGAGGAAAGAAATTGCAGATGACACAAACAAATAGAAAAGCATATCATTCTCTAGTACTCATAGAATCAACACTGTTAAAATGTCCATACTACTCAGAGTAATTTACAGATTCAATGCAATCCCCATCAAAATACCCACGGCATATTTTACAGATCTAGAAAAAAACAATTCTATACTTCGTTTGAAACTAGAGAAGAGGCCAAATAGCCAAAGCAATCCTAAGCAAAAAGAACAAAGCTGGAAGCATCACATTACCAGACTTCAAACTACACTACAAGGCTATATGAACCAAAAGAGAATGATATTGGCACAAAAACAGAGACATAGACCAATGAAACAAAATAGAGAACCCAAATATAAAATCATCTACTGACAGGCAACTGATATTTGACAAAACATACAGCAATGTACACTGGGGAAAAGAAGCCCTATTCAATAAATCATGCTGGGAAAATTGGAGAGCCACATGCAGAAAAATGATACGGGACCCTTATCTCTCACCATATACAAAAATTAATTCAAGATGGATAAAATACTTAAATGTAAGTAATGAAAACATAAGAATTCTAGAAGAAAATGTAGGAAAAACTCTTCTAGATATCAATCTAGGCAAATAATTTATGAATTTAGAGTCAGTATGACAGATGTACATTATTATGGTAAAATAGGCATAGAGTTACCAGTGTGCAATGACACAACTTTGTAAGAGAATCTAGTTTTCTTTATTTATCATGCACTTTCTGATGTTAGTTAATTTCACAAGTGACTTCTCAATTGTTAAAAGCAAGTTTATTGGTAATTATGCATTTTATTATATACTCCTTATTCCCTTGTTCAGTACCAATCATAAAATAGACTTTTATAATCTATGTTAATAGTAGATCAAATATAAGAATTAGATTTTTTAATACAACATTGAAAAATTTGATTTCAATTCAATTTTATCATTAGAGATTAGAAATAAATAATTGAAGACAAGATCAGTCCTTCAAAAACTTTACTATATTTTTGACTATTTTGTGTTGATTGTGCTATTAAGATTTGGCTACAAAATTAATTGCCTCATGTTGAACCTATAAAGGATAAATTCAATTGAATATGAGGTCCACCTACATTTTCCCTCTAAGTGTGTTATCACTTAAATGAATAAGTTCTGACTCACCCTCTTGGCTGAGACTCAAGCATAAATATATTTCATTAGGTAAAATTATAAAATGGGTTTATGAATGCACTAAATATACTAGAGAATATTCTAGGGCTAGTGAATATAAATCAGGGATAATTTTAATATCCCCTTGAAATAGCCAATTTGAACAGATGCTCCAAAATTTCATGGTGCTTTTTACCCAACAGCGCCTGGAGATTTGCAAATGACCAGTAACCTTCTCTTCATCAACCTTCTTTGAATATCCTTTCCATTTCGTGTTCTTTTGGAAATTTGACAGTTCACTGAGGACAATTCCCCTGCAGCTCTCTAAAGTGGAGGTTTGTTTTTTCTTCTCTCTCTACCTCTTACATGCGACCCCAGTTCCTGGGGATGCGTAGTATCCTTTTTATTTCCATTTGCTGTTTTTCAAACAAGTTCTCTTTCTCCTACAGAGTCCCAGTTTCTTTAAAGATGCATGCTATTAGACTAAACTTCCAGCTAAACTCTTTTGTTGAGTTGTCTATTGGTTTCCATGTCAATTACTACCTTCACACCATATTTATACAAGGCCTTCATGTGTAGATCACTTTCCTTCTCTCTATTACTACTCTTGCCTTGATTTTTAGTGTCTTTTATAACCATGTAATTATTCCACAAATACCATGATCACTCAGTTATTTTTTTTTCACTCTATTTTTTTATAACCCTTATGGTCAAACTCAAGATATTTTCATGAACAATAATTATATCACAGCTCACATCTCAATTTTAGCCATTCTATTTTGTCCACTTACTTCCAGCTCACCTACATTTTTACACAATTTTTGAACAATTCTTTTACCTCCATTGAGAGTGTAGAATCCATTGATTTCATCATCTGTTCATTGTACAATTTCCTCCTTTATGTTTCCCTTCTTACCCAGCTTATATTCTGTGATATGCTCCTAAAATATCTCTGGTAAAAACATCCTTTGCTGCTGTGCTCTTCCCTTCCTCTACCTCATCCTCTGCATCTTTCTACTGAAAAAATCTCAAACTTACTGTAAAACATGTATATATAGTTACGGAAATTGTCTACTGAATATAGAAAATCATGATTCAGGAGAGAGTGAACATTTCAGGAACAAATTCTTAGATTAGGTGAGAGGTGATGGAAGAGAGGACCTAGTGCATCAGTGAAAAGATGGCCCGAGATAGGTTATAAACAGTTCATCTATTGAAACACGCATCTTTCGCCCAGGGTGGGGCTTCATTCAAATGAATATAAATTGAGAGAAAACTGAGCAAAGGAGATGTGGGAATATGTACAGAAATGTTTATAATGATAGGCCATGAAATCTAAACAAATTAAAGAGGTAAGTGAGAATACAAGGTGAGAGATGGAGAATGAATATGTGGACTGATGATCCAGTTGAGTTAAAAAATTTTTAGAGTGACATTATTATGATTGTTACACTAAGAGAATGAGACAAAGAATTGGATGACAAGGTCAACGTACTGAGTGCTTGAAATCAAGATTTTGGTGATGATGCAGTTATTATAAATAAAGTTCTAGTAATCATAGGAGACAATTGGTGAATGAACACATTCTTGTTCATTAAAGAACTTGATTTATAAGAAAGTTTTCCTCTGTAAGAAATAATCTAATAAGTTGAATGCTGTTTTATAACAAGATCAAAAATTATTTCTTAAAATTTTAAAATGCACTTATGTTTAGTCATCTACTAATCTAGATTCTAGAATAGCAGTTCTGCATTCATAATAGCTTCAATTCTTCCAGTTAGTCCATGCAATCTGATCAAACATGCATAAACTTTGCTTAGAAAATATGCTTATGTAAAAAATAAGCACACATACAAAATTTCAGAAAATTCATACTTCTCCTGAAATGTATCATTGGATCCCTTAAGATAAGAAAAATGTGTGCTATAGTGGTGTTCAGAGTCTCATTCTTCTAGTAGCTTTTAGCTACTGATGAACCTTTGATTTTGAATTTTAAGGATCTCTTACAAGATTACAAAGGCACTTTAGTGGTGAAAACTGTCAAATTAGCTAAATTGCTGTACTTAAGCTGTCTTTTACTAATGAGAATTCTCCTTAAATAGAGACAGGTGCATACTGAAACACATTTTCCTTCTCAGCTCCACATCATGGGATCCAAACTAAATTGAACTGGTGAAATGAATATAGAAAATACCACTGTCAAATACAAGATGGTTTATTTTGCCTAACTAAAGAGATTTTGAATCTTTATACTTTAAGTCCAAAGTATGTATTTCTTTACTTCCAAGTTAAGCTTTCTGTGGGTCCTCCTCTATCTCCTGTGGCTTTTTCGTTTGTTTTTGAGACAGGGTCTTGCTTTGTTGCCTCGGCTAGAGTACAGTGGTGTCACCATAGTGTACTGTAACCCAAAATTCCTGGGCTCAAGCAATTCCCTTGTCTCAGCCTCCTGAGTAGCTGGAACTACAGGTGCATACCACCATGCCTACCTAATTTTTTATTTTTTGTAGAGGCAGTGTCTCACTATTTCCCAGGCTCATCTTGAACTCCTGGCCTCAAGAGATCTCTTGCCTTGGCCTTGCAAAGTGTTGGGATGTTAACACCAAATGGGATGGTGTCTTTTATTAGTTTATTCCTATGGAATCTATATAATAAAGTGAAAAAGATGGGCCTACAGAAATTTTCTGCTTACAATTTTTATGTAAAGATTTAAATATTTGGATCATTATTGATAACACTTGGTTTTTATCTTTGACATTTAAATTAGCTGTTGGATGATTGAATAAATATTATATAACATGTAGGTACTAAATACAACAATTTATACAAAGACTCTAATAAAATTGTGGCCTAATATGTATGATACACACCACACACATGTGCACACACAAATACACAATATTAAAGCAAGTCAGAAAAAAATAAGTCTGAACTTATTTTTGTAAATATTAAATGCACACATATATATTTGTACATATATTGAAAATGTAAGGTTATGAACGTGGTATGTCTTCTAGAAAAGAAAATGAAGAGGTTTGTTCTTTTTCCTTTAGACTTTATATTTAATAATAAACACCATAAGCTCAAATAAATATATTAGTAAAAATAAGTAAGAAATGATGAAGGTCTGAATTAGAATAATGTGTTTTGCAGATTGGAGGGTAGTTGAGAGGAAAGGACACATTTTATTGATTCCGATAATTACGAAGTGGATTTGGCAAGATGTAATGACATTTGGACAAAGTGGACAAAGAAGATTTAGAGTTCATGACATGACTCATCTTCCTGGTTAGAGTATCTTTCACCCTGAACAAGCAGGCTTTATTGGTATTATTGATAAAAATTTATCAGTAATCAAACAGTGTACAACACCCTCTTGTTTAATCCAAAAAAAATACAGTGATCTTTAGATCATTGTATATTTCTATGCTATTATTGAGGTAGATACTCTTTTTCTTTGACAAGAGAAACTGGTATTAGCTTAAATTATTTTGGAATTAATATTGATGGATGTATTTTTATTCTAGAAGCTCTATTAGGACACTAGAGTAGAAGGAATTTTTGGTTGCCTAACAGTGGAAATTTAGAGAAATATCTGCCCTGCCTCCCAGAATTGGGGTCAGAAATTTCTTGGAGACAAGACCAATTTAGTCAGCATTAAATTCAGTAAAAGTAAAATGCCGACTGTCTGATATAGGAATGTGTTTAACCTCTTAGAGTCTTTATTTTGATTTGCTAAAGAATAAACAGGATATAATTATTCCAGGTAGTAATAAAGTGACTTCAGTAAGCAATATCCTCACTTCTACCAAGTACTGTCAAGTGTTAAATTTTTCAATGCTCAGAAATTCAACGTAATTTTCTAATTGAATATCTTTGATCCATGGTTTTTGCCAAGTCCTATGGATAGAAAGATCAAAACTATGTAAGAATTAAAGACCTTTATTTTAAAAGTGTATTTACTATGTACATATTCAATTGTGGTTTATTAGAAATATTTTAAGAAATAAAGTATATTATTTCTTATGAATGCCCAGTTGGAATTTATTACTAAGCATGACTTGTTTTACTTTTAAAAAATTTGCAATATGTAGCCCACAGGATATAAGCATTTAAGATTTCTCGAGTTTACACAGTGGAAAAAATGAAGAAAATGTAGATGGTTTAACTTTACCTGTTAAAAAAAATGAATATTTTAGTGTGTATATAACATATTTGTGCTTTTATATTAATTTATATGTGATCCTCAATGTTTTATGATAAAGTCTCTTTTGGATTAAATGTGTAGTAGCATTGTTCCAAATTAAAGCAAAGAAGGAATTCTCATATTACTTTACATTGGTTTCTGAAAAACATCTTCTTTTATTCATTTTCTGTAACACATAATTACAGTGCATGGCTCATAGTTACTTTCAGAATTGTAAGAGTGTATTGAAAAGTTCATCTCAAGAAAACTCATTGTTCTAGTTTTAAATATCCACTGTTACTATGCAGCCTTATCTTCAACTGTATTCTCTTTTAATAATAACCATTGTTTATGAGGAGAAAATTGTTATATTCAAAGTTTCCAGGTGATCTATAGTTCTATAAAAATAATTCTAAAAAAGTAACTGAAAAATAAGCATACAGTTCAGTACAAAATTAAAACCATTGTTTTAATCTTTTAAAACATGTAAAAACTTGGAAGTTACAACAAACTATGAAAAATTATAAAAATGAAGTATACATAAACATTGATAATATTTACACACTTACTATTTAAGATATGCTTTCTTTAATGAGTACATGTTTGAGTAACTGAAGTGTTTCCTCTTTCTGGAAGAAAATCAATTTTATGATTATGTTATTCAATAATTTTCTTACAGATTTTGTTTCATGGGTGTGTTCAGATAATCTTTAAAGAAGTATTCAGTTCCACAGTTTTAGCAAAATCAAATAATTTTCTTCTATGAATGTTGATACTTATTTACCCTTAGCACCTGCAATTAAGTATTGCTTGGTGAGTAAGGGTTCAGGCTATGGATTCAGAGTACCCGTGTTGTACCCCACTCTCACTATAGCTGTGTAACCTTGAGCAAATCACATAACTTCTTTGTGATTCATAGTGCTTTCATCTTTAAAATACGATTAATAATAATGATACCTAGATTGAAAGTTTGTTGTAATGATTAAATGATTAAATGACACATAAAGAGATAAACACATTTCCTGGACTATTTCAAGTATTCAATTCATAGCTGGTATTGTTTTTGAAATGTTTGAAATACATGAAATAATCAATAGCTACGAATACATTTTATCAAACATCAATTGTCATATATTTATAACTAACAATACCATTTAAGTCCATTTACCCAAGTTCCCACTCCTTTACAAGTTGCTCAATGAACATATCTTCTTGGATACATTCCATCACTATGAACTTATCAGGTGGTAAAGCAAATACACACTTCTCATTCAAACTTAGGGCTTCTTATAAAATCTTCTTTCTCTATTAAGT
Organism: Avahi laniger; assembly: GCA_963575035.1. Lineage (NCBI taxonomy): Eukaryota > Metazoa > Chordata > Mammalia > Primates > Indriidae > Avahi > Avahi laniger. The sequence continues at coordinate 3,411 of CAUYSK010016794.1, read as the reverse complement.
TCCCAGTGACTTAAGGGCTCAGTCTTGGAGTCATCTTTGGTTTATTTATTTCCTTCATTTAATATTTTGAGAGTGTAGATTCACGGACAATTTCTTCCATCTGGACCACTTGCCACACCTAGCATTATTTACCTCTTTTGTTTTAATACATAGCTTTTTTCTTTGACTTATTATTTTTTTTTATATATTATCTTCCTTGACCTGACTATAAAATTTGCCATTTTTCATGTCATTGGCATACTCTTTTATTAGTTAATTTATGCTATATTTTCCCAAGTAAACACATCCATCCCTAAGGCTTCTACTCCCACTAAAATTTGCGTCTCTAGCTCCAATTTATGTTCTGCATTTTGGTTCCATGTATCTTAATTGTCTACTGGATGTTAATGAGATCTTTACTTCAAACATACCTAAAACAAATTCACAATTTTTCTTCCTCCAAAAAGATTTTCTTTCTCTGACATGTTAGAGGTTTTTTTTTTCATCTAGTTTTTCAATTTAGAAATCCCTGTGTCATTTTTTATAATTTTCTCTTGTCTCATATTTGACATACAATTAATTTTCAACTCTTGTTTATCCTATTTATTTCATCTCTCTAGACATCATACTGATTGCTATTACAGAGGTTTCGAGATTCATCAACTCAGACCCTTTCAATTGGGTGATAACTGTTTTTCTTTTTGTACCTTTCTTGTCTCTCTCTAATTCCTTATCAACACTTTGGCCAGATTTATTAAGAATACATATTGTCTACCACCATCTTTTTGTGGATATCTAGGCCACCTACAACACCACCTAGTAGGTGAGTTTAGGATGGACAGGCACTCTCCATTTCTGTTGTCCCTATGAAGCCACGTGTCTGGTATTCCCATATCACAGAATTCTTCAAAGGATATTCTTCCATCTCCATCCTTATCTGCATTTATTATGAATTCTTTGAATTCATATGAATCTCAATGAATTCTTTGAAGTCCACTTCTCTATTCCCATCTGTGTCAAATATATCTATTACTTGTAAGTACCACCCAACACATTTGCTTTCTTTTTCATCTCTAAAGATGGAGACATCCAACAATGTTCTTTATGTATTTAAATAGAAGTATTTTTCTCTGTGAAGCCACATTTTCCAACATGAGCCTCATGAAGCCAACTAAGTGTTATTGAATTCTTATTGTCTCAATAACTAAATGTAACACTTTAAAGTCTGAAGGAAAGCAACAACAAAAGAGCCTATCAATGTGGTGGAGAAAGGGAAGGCTTGGCTTTTTAATTTATCTTTCTTCATCTTTTATAACAAGTATCTATATATACATATGTAAACATTTATATATAGATATAGGTAGCTTTCCATATATGTAGTAGGTTGGCTTTAATTTAATATACTTGATTCAGAAACTAAACAATAGTGTACAAAAGTACCAGGCAGAACATAAAACATCCTTGCTTTGATTTCACAGTTTTATATAGGTAGAAGATTGTACAATTTGAGCTGGGTGTTAGGCCAGCTATTTTCCTTTTATGTGCTTTCTCCTTTGAAAGATTGACAAAGCATTTGTTAATGCCCTATTATTTACCTTAATTACATTTTTGTAACAAAGGAATCTGTAGCTTTATTTATACTTAAGAATATATTTCCAGGGACTACATCTCATTGCTGAGCAGCTTTTAATACACTTCTGCTTGAGGAGAAAGTGTAAATGCTGTGTTACTGCCAAGAGCTAGTTCTTGTATTCATAAGGCAACTGAACAGTGTTTAGGCTGCTTCATTTTGTTACTTTGTAACTAGCAGCCATTGCATTTCTAAGAACATATAAGTTACTAGTTGTGATTTTATTAATAAAGGCCAGAAACTGTCTTAGGCAATCATGATTTATTGTATGAAGTATTTAATAATCATGTAACTGCTTAGGATATCCATTTGTTACATGGGTAAATAATTTGTCAGTAAACTCATGTTTGAACCATGAATTTCTCTTCTGTGTTTCAGAAGACTTGCAGCAAATCTAAAAATCTGGCGATATTTAATGTGCATGCATGTATCTGAACAACCACATATATTTGTGATTTAAATGGGAGAAGTCTTACTAATTTTATGTCACAGAAAAGCAAAATTCTATTCAAATTTATACCTCTCCTTACCGGAAGGCATAGAGAAAGCATGATGGTTTTTCCTTGATTTGTCCATATAATTGGTCAAGGATAATAACTTAGTAAATTTTTGTGATATAACAGTAGTGTATCATGTTCTATCACTTGATATTATCCCTTCCCTTTTCTGCAAAGGTACTATTGGCTGCAAGAAAAACATTTTGGTTAGCTTTGTAAGACAGTAGTCTTTCCCTATATAGTTTTTCTATAAAAAAACTGTTTTATAATCATGAGTGGAAAAGAGCAGATAGAATCAAGGTGAATGAGGCTTAAGTGAGCACACCTGTCTGCCACTGCTGCTCCTTCAACCGAGTGAGTGCTGCACATCATGGGCTCTGTCCGTGAGAGAAAAATCCCGGTGCTTGGTGTCCTTGCATGACATGAAGTTTTGCATGTAGATCAATTCAAAGTGTACCTCTTGTTTACATAATTTGCATAATTTTAAAAGATAATGTTGCCAACCTTTGGAAATGTTAATGTTCAAAACTGAGAATCTGCACTACATGTAACTTTCTTTCTCTGGTTTATAATCACAGCCAGTGGTTTGATCTATTCCTGTGTCAACTGTCATGTGCTCTGCTTCAAAGGGGAACGATTCTTTTGCTAATTTTTTGTACATAAGTCTTTTTTACAAATATTTTACCAAAGGCTTTCTATTTCTCTTGCTTGGGCAAATCTTGGCTGGAATTACAGAAAAATAGTGCCAATATTATTTTATTGTTGGGGAATGAAAGTTTTTTTTTTTCCCTTTTTCTTTCTTTCTTTTTTTTTTTTTAGTTTGTGTGGGGGGTTGGGTATGGGAAGGGTGGTTTATGTTGAATGTTTAGGTTTTCTTCTGCATGATACCTCAGGTTGAGGGATCTTTAGAAAACTTTATACTACATGAGTAAGCAAATAGAATATTTGAAACTTGAAATAAAAAAGAATACATGTTAAATTAATAAGATCAAATCAGAACTAAATAAAATTGACAACAGGGAAACTATACGGAAGATTAATAAAACAAAGAGTTGATTCTTTGAAAAAATAAACAAAATTGATACACCTTTGGCTAAACTAATGAAAAACAAAAGAAAAGTCCCTGATAAGCTCCATCAGGAACAAAAAAAGAGAAGTTACAACTGATGCTGTGGATATTCAAGATACAATTTATGAAAATTACAAAAACCTTTATGCACACAAACTGGAAAATGTGGAGGAAATGGACAAATTTTTAGAAACACGCAGCCTCCCTAGGCTCAACCAGGAAGAAATAGAATTCCT
>CAUYSK010016793.1:0-10795 GCA_963575035.1 Avahi laniger | reverse complement strand
ATGTGCACCACCCAAATGATGGACATATTTGAAACTCGGACTTAGGGAGGGAGGTGGGGGCAAGGGCAACATATGTAACAGAAACATCTGTACCCCCATAATATGCTGAAATAAATTTAAAAAATTAAAAAAAAAAATAAGAAAGTAGAAAATGGAAACTAATGTTTGCATCCTTGTGACTAAGAAGGCGAGGTTACCAAGAGCAGCCAGGTTTTACCAAATGGAGCAGCAGGTCTGTATGTGAGAGTAGCAATTGCAGCACTTGGCATTATCAGACGTGCTTAGCCACACCATAAAGCTTGGTCTGGGTTCTAGACTGGGTGAGAATGATTCCTGAAACTCAGCTCAAAATTCCTTCTCTTTAGAATTACTCCTTAAGTAGCACAGAGAGTCTTAATAGGACAAGGGTACAGGAGAGTGGACGTGGCTCCCCATTCATGTCTTATCTCAGAGAGGTGCACCCGACCTTAGCTCAGGTTGAGGGAAGCGTCTGCCAGGTCAGGAGAGCACGGAATTGCAGGCCCACTGGCTTCTATACCCCCAGCCATGACAGTGGCTAGAAACAACTGAAATTACCATACAAGGCAGCAACTCTGCTTCTCAGCCAGTCAGGTCATCTAAGCTGAAGGCCCCAGCTTCAAGCCTTGAAATTTTGCACCAGGGTAATCTTCCGTTATCTGCACCTGCACTTCAAGACCAGATGTTTTCTGTTTCTGTCTGCCTGGGGGCTTTCTGTGGGCAAGACTAGCCATGGAAATCTATATGAGTCAGGGTTCTCCAGAGAAAAAGAACTAATAGGATGTGTGTGTGTGTATATACATAGAGAGAGAGAGATTTATTTTAAGGCATTGGCTCATGTGCTTGTGGAAGCTTGGCGAGTCCTAAATCTAATGGGGTAGGCCAGCAAGCTGGTGACTCAGGAATAAGTTGCAGTTTGAGTACAGAGCCAATCTGCTAGCAGAATTCCTTCTTGCCCGGAAGAGGTCAGGCTTTGCTCTATGGAGGCCTTCAACTGATTGGATGAATCCCACCCACATTACAGAGAGCAGCCTGCTTCACTCTAGATCCACTGATCTAAATCTCATCCAAAAAGCACCTTCCCAGAAACATTCACAATAATGTTTGACTAAATATCTGGGCACTGTGGTCCAACCAATTTGACATACAAAATTAACCATCACGACAACCTCACTTGGCTATGGGATCTCTACTTTCTAATGAATCTCCATGCAAATGAAGTTCAAAAGCCACACATGGTTTAACCGGCTCCACCTCGGGAGAATGTCAGAGAGACATCTGGGAAGGGTTTATGTAGTGGAGGGAACACATGGGAGTTATATATAAATGGCTTAAATTGAACCTGTGCACTTTGAAATTTCTGGGTTCCAAATGATATTCTCTTTTCTCCCACTGACTTCAGATAGAATCTATGTAAATAATGAATCACATGGCAGCATATCTGTGTTGTTCCGCCTGCTCTTCCCGTTGGCATCAATGCATAGAAGGAACCTTGGAATAGAGAATGTAGCCCATTCATCTGTTGACATGCGGACATTAGCCAGGGGCCACAGCAACTGTAGCTGCCTGCTGATTAGATTGCCATAGCCCGGTAAGGCCAAACAGACCTGAATGTGATCATGGGAGAATAAGAAGAAAACAATATATACTTTGTTATTTTATTAATTTTCTGTTAAAAACGTATCTTTATGTAAAAAATATAACAAAATCTTTTTTAAAATAACAAATTTAAAAAATATACTTGGAGAAGAGGCGAGCAGAGAGTGGGGGATCAGGAAATAAGAGTATAAACAGCAAAACTAGGAAAGACACAAAAACAAATTTCAATCCCAATTACCCTGATTTGATCATTATACACTGTATTCATGTATCAAAATATCACGTGCACCCCATAAGTATGTACAATTATTATGTATCATTTTTTAAATGTTTGGGAAAATTCACCAATTAAAAAAATTTTTCACCTCTCAAAAACTCTTTCCTCTATGCCTCACTCAGGTTTACCAGTTACAATTGACCTCTTTGTTCTTGAATTCCTGCCATTAATCTAACCTTGAATCCTGTGTTCCTGATGTTAGCTGTTATTTAATCTTTAGCATCTATTTTTCTGAACTTGACCTATGACATTAAATCTGATTAATTTTATAATAAATGTTTATAGGAAGAATCTGAGCTTTTCCCCTGATAGATGAGTGAGGTTGCCTTTGTCATATTGATTTTTAAAATTTATTTTGCCATTTCTTTTTTATAAAAGCATAAATTGCAGGGCTGGCTGATCTGTTAGGGTTCACTGAGTTCAACTCTCTGGGGATTAGGAAACTGAGGTCCAAAGTGAGTCAAAAACTTCTCAAGACCAATGTCTTGTGCAGAGTTGAGCCTAGGCTCCAGCTCACCTGATTTCAGTGCTGTCTCCACTGCATCCCAGGGAGAAAAAGCAAGCCACGTCAAAGGGAAGACACAGAATCCCTTCCTGCCGACAGAGGAGGCACACGACTCCTTCCACATATTGCATGCTGGTTACTCTGGGAATTAATGGCTGCATTTGGTACTAGACAAAGTGGCTCACGTGGCCAATCTGGCCCAAGTGAAGGATCAGCAAAATGGAGACCTGAGCTTCTCTCAGTGATTATCAGGAGCAGTCCCTGAAGGGGTGAGACAAACGCATTAAACTCTCTGCAAAGCCAATTCTGGGCAATGGTCTGATTGCTGGATAAATCACATCAGGAAATTGAAATGAGGGTGGCACAAGCAGGCTACATTATAAGGTAGCAAACAGTTCTCTTTTCCTTGGAGAAATCACTCTATCAGAAGTGGAGAGGAATCGTGCAGAATGTCCAGGGAAATAAGGAGAGACAAGGAAGAAGAAAAGAGCATATATGAGATACATAAATCAGAAGGATAAATGGATGTTAGAGGTGGTATAGAATTAAAAGAAAAGAAACCAGTAGCTAAAGACAGGGCTGAAAGGCCACCGAAGACTGCAAAGGAAACAAAAAAACCAAAAGTACACTTCCCTCTCAACGGTTCCTTGACTTGGTGATTTATTCGTAATGTATTTTTTATGCCAGGCTAGACTGACATGATCACAAAGCACAGTACTCCTGTCCTCTCTCTTTGCTAGCTTTCACTCAGAGAATGAAAATTAGCGTGATGCTAAGTAAAGCGTGAGCAGGAGACTAAATTGATTGCTGTCTAGCTATCAATCATTTATTGATGTATTCATTTATTCAAAACACATTTATTGAGCATCTAATATGTACCAGGCACTGTGCTAAGATACAGTAGTATACAAGATAGGTGTGGTCCTTGTCTTCATTGAGCTAATACTCTCACCGGAGGAAAAAAGCGATGTACTATTATACAAAGCCATGTAAAAGTAATTTAGGATATGAGCAACTCTACAGCTTGAGTGTCAGGACTATTCTGATACATATAGTAGAAAACCTGAATAATAGCAACTTAAACAAATAGAGGTTTATTTTTCATGTGTAATAAGAAATGCAAGCAAATAGAGATTTATTTTTCATGCATAGAAATACAAATATAGGCAGTCCAGAGAAAGCGCAATTCCCAAATATGACTTCCTGCGCTGTGGGTAAGTGCAGGGATGTTGGCACCAGGCTTCCTGGACTGCTGCTGCTTATGAGTTCTACAAAATCTTGCTAAATCTTGGCTCTGTTACTTATTAGACATTGGGAAACTTACTTAACCTCTCTCCAGCTTTCCAGTTTTCTTATCTATAAAGCGGAGATGAAAATAATAGCCCTCACCTCCTAGGCCTATTGAAAGGATTAATAGTTTAATACATGCAAACTTCTGGAATAGTGCAGTGAGCAATATGAAAGTGTTCTTGCAGTTGTGAATATTAGCTCTGCCAGCCTTAACAAGTTGGATTTTGCCTGCATGCTTGGCCTCTCCTGGTCTGTCTCAAGTAGGCTGCTGCATCCTGAGACATCATATGGTATTCTGAACAGGAAAAAGAAGAAAGAAATGAAAATGGCATGCCAGCCCAATCCTGCCCTTTGAAAATGGGGAATACAAAAGCTTTTCTGAATGTCCTACCCAGCAGGCTTTGCTGTCATCTCATTGGACAGACCTGTGTCACACAGCCACACCTGGCTGGAAGGTGGAGAACTGAGACTGTAGATGAGCTAAGAAGATCATAGATGGGGGTTGGGGACTGAAATATGGGCACAGGATCAGCCAACAATGGTGTCTGCAGTGGCTTCCGTTCAGAGACAGTTAATGTTAACATTTGACATATTTCCATTTTTATGTGCACTTTTCCCTTAATTACATGAATCGAACTGGTTGAACTGAATAGTCCCCTCTGTACCCACCTGCGTCCCATTTCTTCCACACGAGGTAAGCCACCTCAAGTTATTCACTTCCAACCATTCCAACCAAATCAACTATTTACTACATTCCTGGTATGTATGCAGAGCTACTCTCTGTGCTGCAAGAGGACCTGGAAATTTAGAAACGATGCCTGACCTCGCAGATCATACAATCTCTTCCAGTAAGAGGTGGCCTAAATGAAGGAAAGTGTAGAAAGAAATCTGGCCTTAAGAACCAAGAACCTTAGAAATGTTCATACCTTGAGCCCAGAAATTTCATTCCAAGATTATCCTCAATAAACGACCAGAAAGCCAGACAAAAATTACGTGCACAAAGATGTTGATTGACCACATGCTGCTTTCAATAGCCAAAAAGGTCGCACAACTGGTTATTAAACCATCACAAAAATTGTGTTTATAAGGAGTTTTTAATGTTATGAGAAACTTTATGGGTTTTCTTGTTATGTTTTCATGTTTATGTTTTCTATGTTATAAGACATAATATGAGAAAATGTTCATGAGATATTATTAAGTTAGGGGCCAGTTTACAAACATGCTTGACCACTGTACGGTATAGTGGCCAAGTATATGGGCTTTGGGGTTAGATAGACTAGCTCCAGGTTTCTTCTCTGCATCACACCAGTTGCTTATTTGGGGTCCATTTACCTAACTTCTCTAAGCCTCTAAATCCAATATGGAAAGATGGGGAGGGGAGAGGAGAAGTCATATTGTGCCCTCCACTTCCTTATATCAGAATTTCCACCCAACTCATTTCAGTAAGGCTTCTATACCTGCTCATCTCAGAACACAGAACAGAAAATGCTTTTGTTGTGGTCACCAGGGACTTCCATGTTGCTAAATCTAATATCACGCTTGACCTCTCTTAGGTACCAGAGTCATCAGTACTCCTTGGAGAAACTCTCCTTTCATGTCTTCTGCCAACTCTCCCCTGAGTCCTCTCCATTTCCACTGCTAGCTTCTACTCACCTGCTCCATGCCTGAATGTGGGAGTGTTCTAGATCCCAGCCTTGGGCCTTCCACTCCTATCTGATTGCTGCCTTTTAGGATGACTTCTGACTTTTCATCTTTAGCCCTGACATCTCCAATCAAACCCCACACTCATTTACCCAACTACCCACTCAGCATCTCAGACACAGCAAGTACAAAAGAGAACTCTTGATTTTCCCACTGAAGAGTCTGCTCCTTTCCCAGTCTCTCCTGTCCTAGTAAATGACATGTTCATCCATTAAGTTGCTCAAGCCCCAAACCTAGGTTCTATCTCTGATTCTTCCATTCCTCAAATCACTTTCTGCCCCCACCACGTTTAATGTGCCAGCAAACCTGGCCAGCTGTAACTACAAAATGTATCACTTCTGCTCTGCTCTGCCCTGATCTACACTATCACAGTCTCTTGCCTACGTCAGTCACTAAACTGGTTTCTTAACTGGTCCCTGTTCCTATTCTTTCCTTCTGCATTAGTTTCCTATGGCTGTTGCAACAAATTGCCACAAACTTGGTGGCTTAAAACAATATAAATTTATTCTTGTACAGTTCTGGATGCCAGAAATCCAAAATCAAGGCATCAGCAGGGCCACACTCCCCCTGAAGGCAGTAGGGGAGAGTTTGTGATGGTTCATTTTATCTGTCAATTTCTCTAGGCCATAGGATGCCCAAATATTTGGTCCAACACTATTCTGGGTATTTCTGTGAGGATTTTTGGTTGAGTTTAACATTTAAATCAATAGACTGAATAAAGCTGATTGCCTTCCCTCATATGGGTGGACCCCATCAGGCAACGTATTCCACATTTGGGTGTGTTACTCCTGCCTACTTATTAAGTGACCAAAAACACTGCTAGTTTTGAGTGGGGCTCAGAACGAGAGAAGGGACCCGCAACAGGTCCAGGCTGCTGTGCAAACTGCTCTGCCACTTGAGCCAGAGGATCTAGCAGATCCAGTGGAGCCTAAAGTGTCAGTGGCTGATAGAGATGCTATGTGGAGCCTTTGCAGGCCCCACTAGGTGAACTGCAATACAAGTCCTTAGGATTTTGGAGCAGAGCCCTGCCATTGTCTGCAGATAACTGCTCTCCCTCTAAGAAACAGCTCTTGGCTTATTACTGGGCCTTAGCAGAGATTGAACACTTTACCATGGGCCACCAAGTTACCATGTGACCTGAACTGCCCATCGTAAAATGGGTATCATCTGACTCACCACGCCGTAACGTTGGGCGTGCACAGCAGCACACCGTCATCAAGTGGAAATGGTACATACGTGATCGGGCCCAACTGGGCCATGAAGGCGTAGGCAAGTCACTTGAAGAAGTGGTCCCAATGTCCATGGTCCCCCCCTCTGCTACACTGCCTCCTCCCAACTTGTACAATAGCCTCATAAGGAGTTTCCTACTATCAGTTGACAGAGGAAGAGAAGACCTGGGCCTGGTTTATAGAAGGTTCTGCACAACATGCAGGCACTACCTGCAAGTGGAGAGCTGTGTCACTACAGCCCCTTTCTGGGGCATCTTTGAAGGATACTGGTGAAGGGAAATCCTCCCAGTAGGCAGAATTTGGGCAGTGCACCTGGTTGCTCACTTTGCTTGGAAGGAAAAATGGCCATACGTGCAATTATATACCAATTCATGGGCTGTGGCCAATGGTTTGGCTGGATGGTTAGGGGCTTGAAAGTAAAATGATTGGAAAATTGGTGACAGGAAATTTGGGGAAGAGATAGGTGGATAGACTACTTTGAATGGGCAAAAACATGAAGATATTTGTCTCCTGTGAATGCTTAGCAAAGAGTGATTTCAGTAGAAGAGGATTCTAATAATCAAGTGAACAGGATGACCTGTTCTGTGGATACCAGTCAAGCCTTTTTCCCCAATTACCTCTGTCACTGCCAAATGAGCTCATGAACAAAGTAGCGGCGGCGGCAGGGATGGAGGTTATGCCTGGACTCAGCAATGTGCACTTCCGCTCACCAAGGCCAACCTGGCTACAGCCACCGCTGAGTGTTCAGTCTGCCAGCAGCAGAGGCCAACGCTGAGCCCCCAACATGGAACCATTCCCTGAGGCCATCGGCCAGCCACCTGGTAGGAGGTCAATTACATCGGACCCCTTACGTAATGGAAGGGACAGTGTTTTGTTCTTACTGGAATAGAAACTTCCTCTGGATACAGACTTGCTTTTCCTGCATGCAATGCTTTTGCCAAAACTACCATCTGTGGATGCACAGAATGCCCTATCCACCATCACGCTATCCGCACGGCATTGCTTCTTGTCAAGGAACTCACTCCATGGTAACTGAAGTGTGACAATAGGCCCATGCTCATGGAATTCCCTGGTCTTAGCATGTTCCCCACCACCCTGAAGCAGCTGGCTTGATAGCGTGATGAAAAGGCCTTTTGAAGACTCAGTTGCAGTCCAGCTGTGTGGCAATACCTTGTAGGGCCAGGGCAAGGTTCTCCGGAGGCTGTATATGCTCTGAATCAGCGTCCAGTATATGGTACAGTTTCTCCCATAATAAGGGTTCACAGGGCCAGGAATCAAGGGCAGGGAGGTGAATGGGAGTGGCATCACTCACTTTTACCCCTATTGACCCACTAGCAAAACTTCTGCTTCCTGTTCCCCCAACCTTATCCTCTGCTGGCCTAAAGGTCTTAGTCCCAAAGGGAGGAATGCTTCACCACCAGACACAGCAATGATTCCACTGAACTAAAAGTCAAGGCTGCTGCCTGGCCACTTTGGGCTCCTCCTGTCTCTGAATCAACAGGCAGAGAAGGGCATTGCTGTGCTGGCCGTGGTGATCGATCCTGCCTGCCAAGGGCAAGTTGGACTAGTACTTCACGGTGGAGGCAGGGAAGAACATGTCTGGAATACAGGCAATCCCTTAGGATGTCTCTTACTCAGTATTACTGTGCCTTGTGATTAAGGCCAATGGAAAACGATAATAACCTAATCCAGGCAGGACTATTAATGGCCCAGATCCTTCAGGGATGACAGCTTGGGTTGCCCACCATGTAAAGAACTATGATCAGCTGAGGTGCTTGCTGGAGGCAAAGGAAATACAGAATGGATAGTGGAAGAAGGTGATCACAAATACCAGCTATGATCCCATAACCAGTTACAGAAACAAAGACTATAGCTGTCATGAATATTTTCTCCTTATCTTGTTATGAATGTTTGTGTGTATGGAAAATATCTTTGTTTTCTTTCCTCTCTTATTCCCTCATCATGCATCATAAGATGTATTAACTTTATATTACAGTATTAATATTTAAGCATCATTAATTTTACATCATCATATTTAAGTTATGGAATGTCAAGGAGAAGAGTAAATGTCCCTCAAGGACTTTACCTCCTCTTCTAGGGAAGGAATTGTACATTTTTGGTTGTATGAAGGATAGCTATATCATGTTAAGCAGAATTATGACCTCGTTATTGTCTTTAATTGGAGATTAAGTACGGTTTAATAAGATGTTGACAAGGGGGAGACATGTGATGGTTAATTTTATGTGCCAACTTCACTGGACCATGGGGTGCCCAAATATTTGGTCACATGTTATTTTGGGTGTTTCTGTAAGGGTCTTTTGGGGTGAGTTTAACATTTAAATGAATGAACTGAGTAAAGCAGTTTGCCCTCCCTAACATGGGTGGGCCTCCCCCAATCAGTTGAAGGCCTACATGGAGCAAAAAGGCTGATCATCCTGCAAGTAAGAGGGAACTGCCTGATTGTTTTGGAGCTGGGACCTTGGGATTTTAGAGTCCAGCTGAAACATTGGCTTTTCCTGGGTCTCGAACCTGTTAGCCTTTGGACTGAAATTACAGCATCGGCTCTCATGGTTCTCTAGCTTTTGGACTCAAGCAAATTATGCCATCAGATTTCCTGGATCTCCAGCTTGCTGACTGCAGATCTTAGGACTTATCAGCCTTCATAGCCACATGAGCCAATTTTTCTAATAAATAAACAAGCAAACATACATACACACGCATCTGTCAGTTCTGTTTCTCTGGAGAACCTTGACAGATACTCAAATCCTCTTTCCTTCTTCCAGCTTCCAGTGGCTCCAGGCATTCCTCAGCTTGCGGTGGCATCAGCCTCAGCTCTGCCTTCCCTTTCAAAATGCCTTCTCCTCTCTCTTTTTAGGCGACATTCCCTCCCCTAAGTCAGGAAAATCTCTTGTGATGTCATTGGATTTAGGGCCCACCTGGGTAATCCAAAATGACTTCATCTTGAGATCCTTAATTATATCTGCAAAGACCCTTTTTCCAAATAAGGTCACATTCACAGGTTCTAGGGATTAAGATGTGGGCATATCTTTTTAGGGCCACCACTCAAACCACTACATCTCCCTACAGCCTTTTCCCCCTTCTTAGGGAGAGTGACTTTGTATAACATAAATCAATCGATGTCACTCCTCTGATCCTTATAATGCTCCAGTGGCCTTCGTTTGTACTTAGAAACAAACCCAATTGCTGAGTATAGCCTACAAGGCCCTACACACCGTGGCCCCTACATACCTCTCTGACCTCACCTCTGCCTCTCTGAGCTCTGGCCAGGCCACACCAGCCTTCCGTCAGTTACCAGAGCCCCCCACACTTACTTTTCCCTTAGGACAATAACATTTACTATTCTCCCTGCTCAGACGCTCCATTCCGTATTGCCACACTCTTAGCTCCAACTTGTCATTTAAGTCACAGCTCAAACTTCACCTCCTGAGTAAGGCCTCCCTAAGTACTCAACCTAAATTAGTGCCCTCTGTTCAGACTCCCTAGCTTGGCCCCCTGCTCTAGTTCCTTCATATTATTTACAAAATTCTGGAATTACCTGGTTTTTATATTTGCTTACTTGTTTATTGTTCATATTCCAAGACTGCAGAGACTTTGTCCCAAAGGACATACACCACCTACACGCAGACCACCCAGTGCCTAGAACAGTGTCTGGCCACAGCTGGGCACAGCATAATAATAATAATAATGTTAATAATAATACAAGCAATGCTAAGACGAATGCCTTTCATTGCATGGTGTTGTGTTGTTTACAAAGCAATTCCGAGTATGGTGTTAGAGGTAGAGTGGGATATTTTTTGGTTATCCTAGAGGCTGACATTCAAAACTGAGGACAAAAAGTGCTAGATGCCTCATATTCCAAGCTCAAGGAACTTTCCAGAAGTCACTGGCCATCTATCTTCCTTCGGGGCTCTCTGAAGAGGCCCGGAACTGATACAAATACCTCCATCTACTATCATTCAACCCTCACGTAGGACTCAATGTCTATGAGAGAAATAGGGAGAGAAAGAGATCATTGGCCTTAAAGGAAACGCAGTATTTGGGGTGAGAGGACATTCCCTCCCCGAAGTCAGCAAAGTCTCTTGTGATGTTAGTTGCTATGGACTGAATCATGTCCCCCTAAAATTCACATGTTGAAGCCCTAACTCCCAATGTGAT
>CAUYSK010016790.1:0-26062 GCA_963575035.1 Avahi laniger | reverse complement strand
TCTCGAACTCCTGAGCTCAAACGATCCGCCCGCCTCGGCCTCCCAGAGTGCTAGGATTACAGGCGTGAGCCACCGCACCCGGCCCCACCCCCACTTTTACAGGAAAAAAAATCACCTTATTTTCTGCACCTGGTCTTTGTTACTTAGCACCATCTCTTAGTGACCTTTCCCTATTGATATATGGGGAGTGGCCTCCCCCTCCCTCTGCCCCTCCCCCCCTCCTCCTCCTCTTTTTTTCAGCTGCATAGAATTCCAGGATATGGGCTTTTATAATAATTTACTTAATAATTTATTCACTTGGTTTCCTATTGATGGACACTTGAGTTGATTTGTTCTTTTTTTTGCAGTGACAATGCTGTGAGTCACCCACAACCTGTGCCTATGTCATTGTGCATGAGAGAAAGTCCATCTGTAGGGAAAAGTCACCGAGGCAGTCTTGCTGGCCCCAGGGCTGCACGTCTGTCGCTGTGGTCCACAGCCTTTGCCCAGCGGGGACTGGCGGACCCAGGCTGTTCCTGGGAGCCCTGGGGATCCCACTGACTGCACCTAGGAGGGCGGGAGAGTGCCCGCCTCCCTGCGGCCCCAGGGGCACAGTGTACTAGCAAGTGTTAGGGTTTCTGCCAAGTGGATAGGTGAAAAGGGGTAGCTTCGTGTCAGTTCACATGTGGGCTTCATTGGCATGCCGCTTATAAACAGGGCGAGAGGCATCATTTCATAGCTTTCAGCTGTTGGTGTCTCCAGCTGGCGGCCCTTTGAAGCTCTCCCTGGAAAGCCGGGCTCCAGGCAGCAGCTTCTGACTCCTCCCCGGGCTGCCCGGCCTCAGCCCCGCTAACGTGCCCTGTGCCTCCGCCACGCAGAGACGGGGGAGAAGGGCGCCCAGCTGTCGGGCGGCCAGAAGCAGCGGGTGGCCATGGCCAGGGCTTTGGTGCGGAACCCACCGGTCCTCATCCTGGACGAAGCCACCAGCGCTCTGGATGCGGAGAGCGAGTACCTGGTGAGTGGCAGGCAGGGTGGCGGGTGACGCTGGCGCAGGCTGCCACTCCAGGTGGCCAGGGCCCTCCCCTCCCCAGCAGAGGGTGCTGAGAAGGGCTCAGAGGTGGCCCCAAGGGCTGTCACAGGCCATCAGCTTCCTGAACTGGTGAATTCCCGGTGTTGGGGGCGGGAGCCAAGGAGGAAGGCCCACCTCCTGGCTGTAGAGAGAACTAGAGCTGTATGCAATGGGGCGAGAGCAGGCATCAGAATCGAGAAGCTCCACCCTGCAGTTTATAACTGTGTGACTTTGAGCCACCTCTTCCGCTCTCTGAGTCTCACGGTCATTGGTAATGGGGGCCAGCAGCGTGCGGGTACCTGGCTGGCCACCCCGTCTGTGCGTGAATTGACTCACTCATCACGCAGGTGGCTCCTCCCAGGCACCAGACTCCATTCTAGACTTGGGGGTCACGTTGGTGACCGACCAGATAAAGACCCCATTCCCCATGGCATTTGCATCCCTGTGGGGAAGACGAAGAGTAAACAAGGAAGCTGGCATGAGTTCAGCCTGCGGCCTGTGCTGCAAAGAAAATGAACGGTCGTGACGCAGAGAGATCGGGCGGGGTCCCCGTTGTCAAAGGCAAACACAGCTGGACACTAGCGAAAACTGTGAAAACAGATTTTACGCTGCAGCTACTGACAGGAGGGGAACGCGGAGCTCCGTTCCCGTTTTTGGGGGGCATTTTAAAGCGACAAGCAGGGAGGGAGAGCCAGGGGTCCACTGGAAGCGGACGGGGTGCTCGGTGCACTGGCCCGGAGGCCACCGTGTCTCGCTGGCAGTCTCGGAAGTCAGAACTCTGTCCTCCCACAGACACAGGGAGACGGGCTGGCTCCCTCCTGAGGACTCCATTGCAAGGGGCCGGCTTTCAGGTCCGTAAGAGACACCTTGAGTCGTAGGAAACACATACCCGTCTCACAGGGACAGAGGAAGGATTCCCAGCTGTAAACCCTTTTTAGGAAACGCCCTAAGAAAGGGAACTCTGGCCTGTCAGGGCCTGTCGGCAGGTGAAACAAACGGTAAATCCTCCAGCACTTTAGGAGGCCGAGGCAGGATTGCTTGAGGCCAGGAGTTCAAGACCAGCCTGGGCAAAAAATAAATAAATAAAAACGTCATCATGGCTGGAGGCTGGACAGAGAGAAGTGAGGACACAGTCATAGGGAGACACAAACTCCACAGGTTAAAAAATTGTAAATCCGTGTGGGGAAGGGATGAGGGGCCGGGCGGGGAAAGTTGGAGGCACCGGGTGAGAAGTGACGGAGGGAGAGGCGGGACGAAGGGACGTACAGGCTGCTGGATTCGATAATGAGGTGGATTCGGTGGGCAAAGCTGGGCGATTGAGGGGCCTCCCGGATTTGTTGGCTGGGGCTTGGTAAACCAAACAAAGAGAAGCAGCCAGGTTAGGGCCGCTCTCCCATTCGCCGAGCGCCTCCCTCGCGTGGGCCCCGAGCGCCATCTCCCTGAAACGAAAACGCAGGAGGCAGGTCCCGTCCCAGGCCTGGCTTTACAAGTGAGGAGCCGAGTCTCAGGCCAGGCGTTAGCTTATAGGTGGCAGCGCACCGAGCGGGGTTGTGGGCGGCCGGGGCCGTGCTGCGCGTGGCGAGCCACCCACCCCCACCCCCCGCTGTCCCCCCAGATCCAGCAGGCCATCCACGGCAACCTGCAGAAGCACACGGTGCTCATCATCGCGCACCGGCTGAGCACCGTGGAGCGGGCGCACCTCATCGTGGTGCTGGACAAGGGCCGTGTGGTGCAGCAGGGCACGCACCAGCAGCTGCTGGCCCAGGGCGGCCTCTACGCCAAGCTGGTGCAGCGGCAGATGCTGGGGCTCGAGCCCAGCTCGGACCACACGGCCGGCAACAAGGAGCCACCGGGCGATGGCAGTGACAAGGCCTGACCGACAGCTCCTGCCTCCCCCGTGGGGCAGAGGCCCCGGTGCCCACCTGGCAGATGTGCCCGTGGGAGCCCCCAGCTGCCCTCTGAGCCCAGGCCCATAGTGCTGGAGGGCAGCCTGCCAGGTCCCACGGATCACCACTTCCTGCGTCTTGTCCCTGGTTCCCACCCTGTGCCCAGGGGCCACCTGCCCCGCAGCACCCCGGGCCCCTCCACCGACCTCCCTGGGCTCCTACGCGAAGGGAGAGCTATGTTTTTAAACCTAGATCCGACCAGGTTTTTTACTGCTTGGTTTGATGCACCCCAGTCAACTCCTAGATTTCAAAATCACTTTTCTAATTGGGAGAAACGGTGGGCAAGTTCACCCAAATGTTCTTGAAACTTCTGAGCCAGGAGCAAATGGCCCTTCCTAAAACCTGGGGAAGAGAACTAGGCCTCTACCCTTTGCCGCTCCAGAGAAGGGGCTTCCCCGTCCCAGTGGGAGACTCAAGGGACGGTCCTTCCCATCTGTCCCTCTTCCCAGCTCCGTGAGTCAGGCCGAGGGGCATGGGGGGGGTGGAAGGCGCCGGTGCCCCGCCCCCACTGCCCTGCCGATCTAAGCCAGTCTCACTGTGAACCACCGCGCACCTCAACTGGGGGAGTGAGGGGCTGGCCAGGCCTGGCGGGGCCTCGGTGCCCCCAGCCCCGCACCCAGCGCTTTAGCCCTTGGCCCTGCCCGACCCCGCCCACCGGCTGGCATCCCCTCTCCCCCACACCCACCCCGGCCGCGCTGCTGTTCGGGGGCCCTTTGGATGTTTGCGAGACGCACTCCCTTCTCTGTTTGGTGGATGGGACAGTGACAAAGCCCAGGGTCTGGCATTGCCAGTGGTTGTGAAATGTCGGGAGAACACAGTTAATAAAGTGTACTACCTCTGACCCCTGACCTCTGACCTCTGCTTGGGCCATCTGCCCCATCGCCTGGTTGGGTTTTTCCACCAGACCTGACTCTCCGCCTGGCCCTGCCTGGTGGAACTGCAGAGACTTTGGGTAGTTCGTCCAGGGCCTCCCCCAGTGTCTGGGAGCCCCGTCTGTGCTCCTCGAAGACAGGCACTATTCTTCTCTCTGTCCGTCTGTCTCCTCTAAATCCCGGGGCCTTCTCTGCCTCCCAGGATAGCCGAGGCCCGGCACGTGCCACCTGTTCTTTTCCATCAGGGGCCGGGCACCTCCCCCCACCCCACCCCCCCACCCCTGGAGCAGGGAAATGTGACCCGGAGGAACAGCTCAGTGAGAAGAGAGGGTTAGGCCCCTGGTGGTTGCTGTTACTTGCTGAATTGTGGCAACGTCTGGGGTCCCAGGAAGAGGTTTTTTAGCAACTAGTAGAGTAGTATTGCAGTGTGTTGACTATGGGTACAGTCACACTGCACGTACCAGCTCAGTGCCAGCCACATACACGTTTTCCTGCCAAATGAGCCACGGCCTAAGAACCAGACAGTGGCCATCTGGGTCCCCTGCTTTTCCACTTGTATTTAATCCTTGCAACAATCCTGTGAAACAGTTTTCTCCCCATTTGAAACTGAATGCATCCAAAGCTCAGAGAGGCTGATCAGTTTACCTTATGTCACACAGCCAAGACCCCACCAGCTGAGCCCACAAAAGTAAGGAACTAAAAAGTTGTGGGGCATTGTGTTATCTGGACTCCTGCTGTTCTTGCACTCTTCCATAGTAATCACGTTCTATTTAGTTAATTTATTTTTAGAGGCAGGATCATCACAGCCTGGGTGACTTAAAACACATTTATTCTCTCCCAGTTCTAGAAGTCAGAAGTCTAAAATCCAGCTGTGGGCAGGGCTGTGCCCCCCCTCCCCACCCCCAAGCCTCTGGGGGAGGGTCCTTCCTGCCTCTTCCAGCCTCGGCAGCTCCTGCGTTCCTTGGCTTGTGGCCGCATCACTGCGATCTCCGCCTCCATCCTCACACGGCTCCTCTGGGTGTTCCCAGTCTCCCTCTGCCTTTCTCTCGCAAGGACACTTGTTGGAGTCAGGACCCACCTGGGTAACCCAGGATGAGCTCACTTGGAGATCCTTAACTTAATCACATCTGCGAAGACCCTTTTCCCAAATCAGGCTACCTTCCCGGCTCAGGGGTCGGCCATGGTCTGTCTCCTGGGAGGCTGCACTCGGCCCATGACAGAGGAACTCGCGGCCCTGGCTGAGGTTAACCTCAGGCCTTCCTGTTTGGTTTTAGGGAGTGAGCCATTAAGTGCTCGGAGAGTCATTGGATCTTCACACGTTTCCAGAGAAGTTGGAAATTCCAATTTTAATGTGAGATCAGCTGCTCTTTTTATATTTGGCTTCACATCATTTTGAGGAAACCCAAGGACCCACAGTTCACCCCTGGAGGTAGTCTCAGGCCTGTGAGTTGCTCGTTCGCAACGGTGCTGTTGGAGCTGACTGTTCTCCGGTCCGTGGTGCGTCCATCAAGGAGGTTTCTTCTGCCCCGGGGGTGGGGGACGTGGGGAGGCTTCCACGCCAGCCCCGCCCCGTCCCCCTCCACCGACAACTGCAGAGTCTTCTCCTCCGCCAAGGTGTCGGCTCCCCAGTTTGTAAACCCAAACTCAAAAGTGGCCCCTTGGCAAGAAAAAGAAACCTCCAGAGACCAAGCTAGGCTCTCTTTAGAAGGCAGATATGATTTAAAAAAAAAAAAACTTTTAGAATAATTTTAGATCTACAGAAAAGTGACACTAAATAATACAGAAAGGTCCTATATACCCCTGATAGTTTCCCCTTATATCAACATCCCACGCTGCTGGGGTACTTTTGTCAAACTGGGAAACGACACTGGCACGTCACTGTCAATGAAACCCCAAGCTGTTTTCATGTTTCACCAGTTTTTCCGCTAATGCCCTCTCTCTGTTCCAGGATTTAATCCAGGGTCCCACACTGCATTTTTTTTTTCTTTTTTTTGAGACAGAGTCTGGCTCTTTTGCCCTGGCTAGAGTGACGTGGCGTCAGCCTAGCTCACAGCAACCTCACACTCCTGGGCTCAAGCGATCCTCCTGCCTCAGCCTCCCGAGTAGCTGGGACTACAGACATGCGCCACCACGCCCGGCTAATTTTATATATATATATTTTTTTTTTTTTTAGTTGTCTAGGTAATTTCTTTCTATTTTTAGTAGAGACGGGGTCTTGCTCTTGCTCAGGCTGGTCTTGAGCTCCTGACCTTGAGTGATCCACCTGCCTCGGCCTCCCAGAGTGCTAGGATTACAGACGTGAGCCACCACACCCGGCCCCCACACTGCATTTAGAAATATTTTTTTGCCAGGCGCGGTGGCTCACACCTGTCATCCTAGCACTTTGGGAGACTGAGGTGGGAGGATCACTTGAGGTCAGGAATTTGAGACCAGCCTGAGCAACATACTGAGACCCTGTCACTACAAAAAATTTAAAAATTAGCCAGGCAGGGTGGAGCCTCAAGAGGCTGAGGCAGGAGGATTGCTTGAGCTCAGGAGTTTGAGGCTGCAGTGAGCTATGATGAAGCCACTGCCCTCATGTCTGAGGAAGAGAGGGAGACCGTCTCAAAAAAAAATTTTTTAAAGAGATGATTTTAAAAATTTTTATTGTGGTAAAATATATGTAATATAAAAACTTTTTTTTCTTTTAGAGACAATGTCTCACTCTGTTGCCCACACCGGAGTGCTGTGATGTGATCATAGCTCACTGTAACCTTGAATTCCTGGGCTCTAATGATCTCCTGCCTCAGCCTCCAAAATAGCTGGGACTACAGGCATGTGCCACTATGCCTGGCTAATTTTTTTATGTTTTTGTAGAGATGGGATCTTGCTGTGTTGCCCAGGCTGGTCTCAAACTCCAGGTCTCAAGCAATCCTCCTGCCTTGCATCTCAAAGTGCTGGGATTACAGATGTGAGCCATAGTGCCTGGGCCATAATATAAAATTTATCATTAGTGACATCTAGTACATGTATGATGCTATGTAACCATCACCATTATCTAGTTCCAGAACATTTTCATCACCCCAAAAGAAAACCCCATACCCACTAACAGTCAACCCCCAATTCTTCCTTGTCCCAGCCCCTGGCAACCACCAATCTCCATCTGTCTCCATAGATGGGCCTATCTGGACGTTTCCTGTAAGTGGAATCCTACTCAGACAACATGTGGTCTTTTGTGGCTGGCTTCTCTCACTTAGCACCGTGTTTTGAAGGTTCATCCGTGTGTGGCGTGAGTCAGCACTGTTTCTGTGGCTGAATAATATTCCATTGTATGGATAGACCACATTTTGTTTATCCATTCATCCGTCAC
This sequence comes from Avahi laniger, assembly GCA_963575035.1. NCBI lineage: Eukaryota > Metazoa > Chordata > Mammalia > Primates > Indriidae > Avahi > Avahi laniger. The sequence continues at coordinate 18,847 of CAUYSK010016790.1, read as the reverse complement.
TGGACGCTTGGGTTGTTTCCACCTGTTGGCTATGACGAATAGTTTGAACATTCGTGTTTTTGTACGGTCATATGTTTTCAGCTCTCTTGGGTAGGCACCTAGGAGCGGAGTTGCTGAGTCATATGGTAACTCTATATTTAACTTTTGAGAAACTGCCAGACTGTTTTCCAGGGTGACTGCACCATTTCAAATTCCTATCAGCAATACACGAGGGTTCCAATTTCTCCATGTCTGTGTCAACACTTGCTATTATCTGTTTTTGTTTTTAATCATCACCATCCTCATGGATGTGAAGAGTTATGACTTCTTTCCTGTTACAATTAATTTAGCAAATATCCCCACCCTTCCTCCGTCCCAGCAACCAGGGAGAAATCACTGCGGTCTGGGCCTTTAGGGAATGTACGGTTGGCAGGGAAACAGACCAGGACACGAGCGAGGAGGACACAGAATGCAGACGGCACCGGGGCCTGTGGGGACCCAGAGCAGGCTTAGTCCTGCCTGTGGATTCAGGGTGACACCCGTGCAGACCACCGGTAGTAGAGTGGGTTCTTGCCCTCTGCACAGGAAGGAATTCAAGTGCAGGGGACAAGTGACAGAAGAGAGTTCAGACATGAAATTTGAGCAAAAGCAGAGAAGTTTATTGAAAGCAAAGTACACTCTTGCAGAAAAGAGAAGAGCCGGCTCACCCAGAGAGGACGGTGCCACCCCAGGGTTAGGGTCTGTCCTTTTATGGTAATCCCTAACGATATGCTAAGCTGAGAGTGGAATATTCGTGGATTTTGGGAAAAGGGGTGGAAAGTTCCTCGAACCAGGAACCTTCCCCTTTCTTGACCTTAGAAGGTAACTTCCAGGAGTTGCCATGGCTTTTGTAAAGTGTCACGGTGATGGTGAGTGTGATTTTCATTATGTTAACGAGGATAGTTCATTTAGGGACACTGTCACCTCAACTAGACCCCTGCCCCAATTAAAGGAATACCCCCTTTTACCTTAAATAAAAATGTCGTGGCTACAGTGAAACGACTGAAGAGTCCCTGTTGGTTACATGCTGTTGGCTTCTCCTGACCCTGCCCTAGCTGCCTGCAGGGTGTCCGACGCCTGTCTCAAGGGGTGGGGAGAGGACAGAGGGGGGCCGGCCGCGTGGGCGTGTGCAAGCAACCTGTGCGCAGGGGTCCTGCGCGCAGAAGGGCCGGGCTCCACTGAATGCTCTTCAGTCGCTGTCTTGAAATTTTGAATAAGTTTTGCATAATAATTTGAATAATTTTGAATAATAAGGAGCTCCAGGTTTTCATTTTGCACTGGGCACTGCAAATTATATAACTAGTCCTGGGTGTTGTCCCAGCCGCAGGCAGGGTCTGGGGAGGTTTCTCCCCACGGTCTCTGACACCATGAGGACAGTGCTGTTTTTTTAATTTAAAATATTTAAAAAGCACAGAGAATTCTACATCCAGCACCCTGCTCCCTGCCCCCATCTCTTCAGCCTGGGCATGGCCCACCACTTGCAGCCCCTGGCTGGGGGCCGGGCCCTGCCATCCTCTTCCGAGCTGGCCCCTCCTGGAGCTGGACTAGTGCGTCAGCGGCAGATGGGTTTTCCAAATGGCTGGTCTCGGCAGACTCTGACCCGCAGTGTGCTGGGAGGAGGCTGGTAACCTGACTGGGGTCACAGGCAGAGCTGACAGCTCCAGGGACAGAAGCCCAGGACCCTGAGATGCTGCTCATCAGTTGCAGAGCTGGAGGAGGAGACACTGGAGGTGGGCGCTGTGAGGCCAGGCACCCTCACCTGGGTGGCAGGAGTGCTGGCACCTCCACGCCATGTCCACTTTTCCATTGCACGGTGGCTCTGCCAGGGATCTGACCCCGCCTTCCTCTCAAGGTCCCAAATCTTCTTTCTCCCCAAGTTTGGCTGAGAATTCTACCATAGAAAACATCCACAGCTCGGAACAGGCTCAGAGATCCACCCGTCTCCTGTTCATCAGGACCGACTGGTACTGTTTTGAAGGTTGTGGCCTGCACAAGGGTGCCTGGCTGTGAGGGTGATCCCAAATTCACACCCCTATAGAGCTCAAAACTTATACCAGGGGCTGGTGCCCTCATAGTGTACGTGGGCCAGAGGGGGACGTAAGCGAGTAAACAGGACCAGCTGTGAGACATTAGGGAGCAGTGGGGACTGCGGTGAGTTGGAGACGTCTTCCAGGGGCAGGGAACCTGCGTCCTCCTGGTTTCGAGATTGTTCTCTTCGAAGCACCAAAGGATCATGAAAAGCTTCATCTTTCTTTGCTGTACTCCTTTTGATAAAGGGATTTGCTCTGTAAAATTTGGATTCAGTCAAAAGGCCACACCTGAGGATCCAGAAGTCCCCATGGGGCCCCAAGGCTGTAGGTTCCCCATCCCTGGAAGGGAAGTCAGCAAACCACATCTAGTTCAAACTTTAAAAACTACAAAAAAACAAGTCCTTGGCCTCGAGTTTGTGACCTCAGGTTCATACTCCCTTTAGCTCTGAATTCTTTTCTTGTGCATCTTTGATTATTTTTCTCTTGGGTACAAGTCATTCCTCCACCTAGACTGTGAGTCCTTCCAAGGCAGGGCTATGCTGTCTTTACTTTTCGGTTTCCTCCCAAGCACCGAGCACTTTGATGTCCCTCCAAGAATCTGTCTCGGGGCTGGTTGACGTCATCTGGAAGACTTGGGCGCGGGATGAAGGAAGACACCAGCGACTCTGTTAGTCTGGTGGTCCTCTGAGTTTTATACAAAGCTACAGAGGGAAACTGGTTTCCCTGCCTTTTAACAATGATATGTATTTTTTCATTGACATACAATAAAATACATGCAGTAAACATACACTAACATACAATAAAATGCACAGTTCTTAGGTGTTCAGGTAGATGAGTTTGGCCATTCTATACATCTGTGTAACCATTGCCTCAAACAAAATATTGAATAGCTCCATCCTCCTAGAGAATTCTGGAATTTTTTCTTTTAATGGAATCTTATCTGAAACTGAATATGGAAAATGATGCAAAATGGAATTGCTCCCGTCACCAGAGGCACCTCCAGGGGAAACTGTCAGCTTCCCCAGCTGTCTCCCGGCAGCTGGCTTGAATCTCCTGGGAGGACTTCTGCCCCAGGCCCAAGTGGCCATCATCGCATGCCAGGACAGTGACGGCAGCCCTCAGCTGGCCTCCCTGCCTCTGCCGTGAACCCCTGAAGACAGTTCTGCACCGTCAGACAGCAGCCAGAGTGACCTGTGAAAACACTAATACAAAACTTGCTACTTCTCTGCTCAAGATCCCTCCGTGACTTCTTGCCTCTCAACGTGGTTCATGCAGCCGTATGCAGCCTGGCCCTGCCTCGCTCTGTATCCTCACCCTGACCACCTGCCTCCCCACACTTACTTCCGGACAAGGATAGCCCCATTATCAGCCCTCGTCTGGTCCTCAGTGAGACAGAGTTTGCTCCAACCCCAGGACCTTTGCACAGGCTGGTTCTTTCCACCATATCACTGTTCCCTTGGATCTTCTATTTCAGGCTGCTGCTCCTCTCTGATCTCAGCTCAGGTGTCACCTCCTCACAGAGGCCCACTCTGGTCACTCACGCCATGGACATGTGAGGGCAGATTAGTGAATTCTCAGGAATTATGCAAGTCAATTGTTAAACAGCCATCATGTAAAATTAAATAATTTTAAGTTACAGTTAAAGATATGACATTGAAAATAAAGATAAATTTATGACTCCCCAATCATTTTACTACATTTTGCTATTACCTATGTTCTTGAGGTTATTTCTGTCATTCATATCTGTGTGGTGGAAATACTACACAAGTCCTTGTTCAGTGACATCTCATTGGTAGCTCGAAATCAGCCACGCTGGGGTATTTACACCACGGAAATTGGCACATGCTACCAGTCATGCTTGATTCATTGTTTCGTTGATTGTACTTGAAAAAATAGTGAAAATGTTAATGATGCAGTTTAAACTTAGACGTCTATTTGGTCTGTGGTTGTTACATTGTGAATAATAAACTCATATACATATATGTGTGTGTGCACATATACATATTTTTTTTCTTTTTGGAAAGCCAGCTGTTAAACATTTTACTAGCACACCACTTTCCTGTTACTATCTTCATAGCTCTACCTAAATGCATTTATTTTGTTTTATTACTCGGTTTTACTGATTTGTTTACTCTGTCATTATTTCTCTCCCATGCTAGATTTTGTCTGGGTCACTGCTGTATTCCCAGTGCCTATGTGTTTGACACGTAGTACGTGCTCAGTAAACATTAGTCATTTAAAGAAAGATTGAACTCTTGGTCGCACCGTAACATGGTATGGAAACTACGAAGGTAGTGAAGCCACCTCATTTAACTGACAGGGAACCGGAAGGGCAGAGAAAAGAAATGACTCCAGGGTTGGAAATGGACTCAGTGAAATGGGTGGACTAGAACCCCGCATCCCCACACCCCCTTCCAGGTCTCCCCCGCTGCTGACTTCATGTGGGGAGTGCGTCTCAGTCCCCGACCCGCCGGGGCTGACGACGGCCCCAGGTCCCAGGAGGACGGCAGAGGCGGCCCAAGTGCAGCTCTGAGGCAAGAGGTCTCTGAGGTGCCTTGGAAGACTCTCGGCCCACGGGGACCCCGGGGGTGACGTCGGGGAGAGAAGCCACCCTGGGTAGCCTCTGCAGGAGCTGGTGGGGAACCCTGGCCTTCCCCGCCCCGTCCCCCCGGCCGATGCCGCAGCTCGTCTGTGTCGTCTGTGTCATCTGTGTCGGCCCTGCCTGCCGCGTCCGGCAGTAAAACCCGCAGCAGCGCAGACTGGGGTTGAGCCGGGTGGCCCTGGCTCTTCAGGCTTTTGCTCTGGAATTTTGGGTTCACAATCCCATGGGAAGTTTGATGAAAATTATAGAAACTCTCGCCAGAAAAATGCCCGTACCCACAAAGTGTCGCATGCAGTTTGGGGGAATCGCGTGGTGTTTTACGATCCTCCGTGACGAGACCCCGAGGCAGGACCGTCCCTTCGCTCGGATCAAGGATTTGAGAATTAGCGGATGCGAAGTGTGGTGTGGGTGTGGGGGGGTAACAGAGATGGAAACTCGTTCCCTGCGGGGCTGAGGGTGCAGACTGGCACAGCCGCCGTGGGCGGCAATCTGGCCACTTCTAGCAAAGTCGAGATAAGCAAACTGCAATCCACAATCCTGCTCTTAGACATGTACCTTAGAGGAGCGTTGGGTTTTGTTTTGTTTTTTAATTGAGGTAAAATTCACATAACAAAAATTCACTGTTTAAATCATTTTGAAGTATAGGATTCAGTAGCTTTTAGTACATTCACAATGGTGTGCGCCCGTCACCGCTACCTAGTTCCAGGACTTTTATCATCACCCCGAAAGCAAAGCCCATACGTACAAGCTGTCACTCCCCAGCCCCCAGCCCCTGGCCACCACCGACCTGCTTCTGTCTCTGTGGATTTGTCTCTTCCGGACATTTCCTATAAATGGAATCAGACGACATGTGGCCTTTTGTGCCTGGCTTCTTGCACTCGGCACGATGCTTTCGAGGTTCATCCGTGTCGTAGCCTGGGTCGGTGCTTCATTCCTCGCCGTGGCTGAGTGATAGTAAATATTCCGTTGCGTGGACAGACCACCTTTTGTTAATCCAGTCGTCTGTTGTGGACATTTGGGCTGTTTCCACCTTTTTGATGTTTTGAATAGTGCTGCTGGTTGTGGCATCGTGTACGAGTCTTTGTGGGGATGTGCATTCTCAGCTCTCTTGTGCAGATACCACGGGGTGGAATTGCTGGGAGAGGAATGCGTTTTACACTTGTTTTCACTGCAATCCTTATTAAGAAAAGCATTTTACTTTGCTATGAAGTACACACACACACACACACACACACATATACAAGCTTCACAAAAGAATAGTATTTATTACAAATTATTCTGTCCTATGTCATTTAGGGGAAAAAATGATTTCATGACCCATTAATGCCTCAGGCAGTCTGGAAAACATTGCCTTGGAGGAATTAGTCAAGGATGCTTGCAGCAGCCTGGTTTGCATTTGCAAACCCCAGAAACAACTTACATGTCTATCAGTTTGGTTTATTAAAAAACCATGGTACAGGACATATGGGGGATTTTCGTTTTTAGACAGGGTCTTGCTCTGTTGCCCAGGCTAGAGTACAGTGGTGTCATCATAGCTCACTGCAACTTCAGACTCCTGGCTCAAGCGATCCTCCTGCCTCAGCCTCCCCAGTAGCTGAGACTACAGGTGCACACCACCACGCCCGGCTAATTTTTTCTGTTTTTGGTAGAGTTGCTCAGGCTGGTTTTGAAATCCTGAGCTTAAGCAATCCTCCTGCCTCAGCCTCCCGGAGTGCTATAATTTCAGGTGTAAGCCACCGCACCCAGCCATATGGTGGAATATTACTTGCAGGGGTAAAGGCATAAATTGGATCTATGCATATTAACTGGAGTATAGATCTTAAAAAGAAAAATGAGCAAAACAAGCTGCAGAATGGTAGCATGTTACAATAATTAATTTATTTATGTTAAATACACACAAAACACCCAGCTACTCGGGAGGCTGAGGCAGGAGGATCGCTTGAGCCCCGGAGTTTGAGGTTGCTGTGAGCTAGGCTGACGCCATGGCACTCCAGCCTCAGTGACAGAGCGAGACTCTGTATCAAAAACAAAAACAAACACATTTATTATCTCCTTTGATCTGAGCAACCAGCCTGCAGATACCAGTACTGAGATGGATAAATAATAAAAATGATGATAACTATTCAGGTATAAAACATTTTCAGCCCAGGTGAGGTGGCTCACACCCGTAATCCCAGTGCTTTGGGAGGCTGAGGCAGGAGGATCACTTGAGGCCAGGAGTTCAAGACCAGCCTGGGTAACATAGCAAGACCCTGTCTTCTGCAAAAAAATTAAAAATTAGCCAGGCATGGTGGCCTGTGCCTGTAGTCTAAGCTACTCCCAAGTAGTTTAGGAGGCTGAGGCAGGCTTAGGAGGCTGAGGCAGGAGGATCATTTGAGTCCAGAAGTTCGATGTTGCGATGAGCTATGATCACACCACTGCACTCTAGCTGGAGTGACAGAGGGAGACCCTGTCTCAAAAAAAAAAAACCTGTTTTTTCAACACACCAAGCACTGAGCACTTTCTATGATTTTAACTCCTCTAAACCTCACAAGTCTACAAGGCAGCTACCACCACTATTAATCCTATTTTTTCAAAAAAAAGAAAGTGAGATCGAGTAACGAAGGGTCACAAAGCTAAGTGACGCAAAGCTGGGAGTTAAGTCCAGGTGGCCCGAATGCCTGAACCCTGAGCTCAAGCCCTTCACCATTTCATGAGAACGACTACCAGTTTATATATATTATTATATTTATATCCAAATCCCCACCAAAATTATTTTCCACCTGTGTCTTTTTTTTTCTTTGCAGTGTATCACTGAGGGCTACCTGTTCTACCTGGGGAAATCGGGGATTGCTGGAGAGAGATCTGGGCTGAGTTACTGTCAGGGAAGGACCGAGACAGAACATTGCCGATACTTTCTCTTCCCTGGTTTTTATTCTTCCCCAGAGAGGAGGAAGTTGGCCGTTTAAACAGGTGAGTCACCTGTGGGAGATCCTAACCTAAGGTGAGGATGATGATGTCTCACGTTGCAGCTTTTTACCTTTGACAACCTGAGATCAGTCATGCAGCATTTATGGTGTACCTACTGCATACCAGGCACTGTGTGAGGCTGTGGGTCGTGGTAGAAAATCAGACTATGAGATAACCTACATTCTAGTGGATAATAAACCCCACATGGTGAGAAGATGACAGAAGACAAGAGAGTGATTTGGGAGGGGGCATTATTTGTGCTGGGGTGGTCTGAGAAGGTGACATCAGAGCTCAGACCTGAATGACGAGGAGGTGCCGGCTTCGAGTACCTGGGGGAGAGAATGATCCCAACCACAGGCTGGCGGTGCCTCAGAAAGTTGGGCGTGGAGTTACCACGTGACTCAGCAATCCCACTCCTGGGTATTTACCCCAAAGAAATAAAAACATGTTCACACAGAAACTTGTACAGGAACGTTCAGGGCAGCACAATTCACGAGAGGCAAGGGGCGCAAACGGCCCCCTGTCCGTCCCTGGGTGAATGGATAAACCAACTGGCGCGTGCGTCCCGGGGGGTTTCACCCAGCCACGGAGAGGAGTAAAGTACTGCCACACCACACGACCTGGATGCAGCCTGGAAGCCTCGTGCGAATGAAAGACGCCAGACACGGAAGGTCACGTCTCGTGTGATTCTTTTACATGATGTATTCCGAACCGGCAGATCTGTAGAGACAGAAAGCAGATGAGAGTTTACCAGGGCGCAGGGGTGGATTAGGGGGGTGACTGCTTAATGGATACAAGGCGTGTTTATGGGCTGATGAGAAAGTTTTGAGGCTGGAGAGACCTGGTGGCCGTATGCCATCGTGAGTACACTTCTTACCAGCGAATTTGGATACTTTACAATGGGTAAGTGTATGTTATGTGAATTTCATCTCATTAAGAAAAAAAATAAGGGGAGGAGGTTGATCCCACAAAGGGACAGCAAGTACAGAGACCTCGAGGCAGGAAGAAGCTGGGACACCCGTGGAGCGGGACACAGGACACAGCGGAAGGAAGCTGGACACTTGCGAGGAAGGAGGAGGGAGGGACGGTGGGCGCCACAGGGAGGGCGTTGGAGGGTTTTGATCAGGGCACGACGCAGTGGATCCTTCTGGCTCAGTGGGAGAATGTGTGGGACAGGTGGCCCCAGCCCCGCAGGCAGCCCGGCCTGGGCTCGCCCCACTCCGTAGATGAGGAAATGCCGCCTCGAGACGGTGCAGCTGTGGGCTCATCACTGGGCCTTCCACGGGAGCTACTCAGGATGTCCTGCTGTTATTTATAACCGAAGGAACTCTGTGAGTTGAGAGTTCGTTGAGAAACACTTCAAGGAATTTCTGCTCCGTGTACAGCAAACAGTGGCCAGCCAGCCAGGGCCCTGGGGCAGCACTACGGTCCCCAGATAGATGCACAACAGAGGACTTCACCTTTCCTGGCCCGAGATCAGTGCCAGACACACCCTGGGCAATTAGAGGCTGTGCCGGGGTAAGAACTGACTCAGGCAGTTACACAAACCCTGCATGGACAAGGCTTGGTCAGCTGCCAGCGGCGAGTTCTCTGACCTCTGGCCCTGAATGATCAGGCTTTTCTGGACAATGGCCTGGAGAAAGGGAAGTCTCTTTTCAAACGGGAGCCTGGCTGGAGGCCAACAGACAGCAGCGGAGACTGACGTGCCCTCGCTCTGCTCAAGGACAAACTTTTTCAGAACAGGAAGATGGTCGACCTGGGGACGCCCAGTCCGACTCCCTTCATGCTCCACCACCTCCAGGCAGTGTCCCCTGATTCCTTGACACCCAGCTGCTCTTCCCTATCCTCATTTTCTGGCCTGTCTGGGCTTCCCAGCACGTTGCTTGCTCTTGAGTCACACTAGAAACTTCTTAAAGGCAGGTACCTGGGTCCCTCACATAGTATGTGTGCCCCTGCTCATCGCAGGTCTTCTGACCCCAACCTCCACACAAATCAGTACATTTCCTTGCCCACTCATAGCTCCGCTCTGATGTTTCAAGGGCATCTCAGACTCCTGGTGGAAATGAAGCCTCTTGAGATTTTCTGCCAAACCAGTTTTTCTCCCAGTCGGGTGCGTCTGAGCTGTTGGAACTGGGGGCCAGTTGCTGCAGTTGACAAATCTAGGTGTTGTACCTGAGCCCTCCCGTTCTGCACGCCCCAAAACCCATTTCTAGGCAAGGCCTGGCGGCCTGCCAGCTCAGCTTCTGGGTTCTCCGACCTCTGGCCCTCAGTGATTTCCCCACCTGCTTGCCCCATCCAAGTGCAAGCCACGGTCCCACCCGTGGGCCGCGCCGCTCCCCTTTGCAATCCTTTCTCCCCACGGCAGCCATGGGCGTCTTTTTTTAAAACTAGACTTCATTTTTTAAAACAGTTTTAGATTTACAGAAAAGTTGCAAAGATAGTATAGACAGCTCCCATATGCCCCCTCGTCCAGTTTCCCCTATTATTATTATTTTTTTTTTGAGACAGAGTCTCACTGTGTTGCCTGGGCTAGAGTGCCGTGACGTCATCTTAGCTCACAGCAACCTCCAACTCCTGGGCTCAAGCGATCCTCCTGCCTCAGCCTCCCGAGTAGCTGGGACTACAGGCATGTGCCACCATGCCCAGCTAGTTTTTTCTATATATTTTTAGTTGTCCAATTAATTTCTTTCTAATTTTAGTAGAGACGAAGTCTCGCTCTTGCTCAGGCTGGTTTCGAACTCCTGAGCTCAAACAATCCACCCGCCTCGGCCTCCCAGAGAGCTAGGATTAAAGGCGTGAGCCACCGCGCCCGGCCGGTGTTATTCTTATATGTGCACTTATGTGTTGATCAGTTAATACCAATTTGATGGTGAGTACATGTGGTGCTTGTCTTTCCATCCTTGGGATACCTCACTTAGTAGAATGCGTTCCAGCTCTATCCAGGAGTATACAAGAAGTGCTATATCACTATTGTTTCTTAAAGCTGAATAGTACTCCATGGTATACATATACCACACTTTATTAATCCATTCATGTATTGATGGACACTTGGGTTGTTTCCACATCTTTTCAATTGTGAATTGTACTGCTATAAACATTCGGTTACAGGTGTCTTTCTTATACAGTATCATTTGCTCTTTTGGGTAGATGCCCAGTAATGGGATTGCTGGATCAAATGGTACTTCTACTTGTATCTCTTTAAGGTATCTCCATATTGCTTTCCACAGATGCTCCACTAGTTTGCAATTCCACCAACAGTGCCTGAGCGTTCCTATCTCTCTGCATCCATGCCAACATTTATTGTTTTGGGACTTTTTGATAAAGGCCAGTCTCACTGGAGATAAGTGATATCTCATTGTGGTTTTAATTTGCATTTCCCTGATGATTAGAGATGTTTAGCATTTTTTCACATGGGATCAGTTTTTTGAAATTGGCTTTGTGTGTAGCAACAACCCTAAGGACCCAGTCGGAGTGCTGCCTAAGGAAAACCTGCTCCCAGTGTTATGAACATTTTTTTTTTTTTGAGAGGAGGCACGTTGGGTGGATGGTTGAAGTCAGGGATGAACAGAAGCGATTTGGAGAGATTTCGATAACATTGGTTTATGCCAAAAATGAAAAAAAAAAACAATGGAACTGAATCTTTATTGCTTAGCTGTTCCCAAATGTAAAAATTATTTCATAATAATTTTAATGGTGTAGGAGGGATGTTGGAGTACTGATTTGCAACTTAGGAACTAGATTTTTCAAGAAAAATTAAATTTTCAAGTACATATGCCAGAACTTTTAATTTTTGGCTTGAAAAATGTTAAAGTACAGAAAGTTCAAATTGTTTCCAAAGTGCTACTATAGCTTAATATCTGCCATCAATAATTCCCATGTATAAAAGGCATTTCCAGACATACTAATATTGAAAACAGACATGCTGGGAAATTCTGTTAGACCAATGGTAAATATAATTCCTTGATGTATTTGCAAAGGTACAATAGGTCACTGAAGACCATTTGACCTTAATCCTCCAATATGTCATCTATTCAGCTTCTAGATAATCTCTGTAATTATCAAAGGATTCAGGTGAACATTCCCTTAGGTCAAATATCACAAACATAGGAAATACAGGACACTTTTCAGATCTGGATTAATCAGTCATCAAAGCCCTATTGAGAGTCCATTAGATACTCAAGGGGTCTTTCTAGATACCAGTTTTTGCCTTAAAATACTTTTTAAAATCTGCGTTTGAAAGGTTTTGTCAAATTTGAATTCATGTGAATCATCTTTTAGACTTGCAAAATATTTCACAACTCTAAGTTAGAAAAAACTAAATATTAGGCTTATTTGCCACAAGATACACAGAAGTGATGTAATTTGCTAGGAATCAAAAAATAATTTGAATTTAGTATTCTATTCCAGTTTTTAGTCTATGTCTGTTTGACTGGCTGCCTTTAGATTTAAGTTTGCATAAAAATTTGATGCCATAAATTGTGCAAATGTTAATTGTTGGACCCTAAAATTTTAATTACTGGAATTTATCTTAATAAATTAGTGTATATGGGGGCAAAGATTTGTCTATAAGAATATTCATTGTAATTTTCTTTAAAATAATAAAGTAAAAATTTGAGTACCCAACTTTAGGAAACTGCTATGGTACAATTATAAAAACAATGGCATGCTATGTATTATGTATGCAGCCAGCTTGAAAAATCTTGGGTTCTAGAGTTACAATCCTTGAATTCAAATCCTAGTTCAAAACCTAGTTCCGTCACTTCTACACTATGCAATCTTGAGCCAATTATCAAACACCTACTGTGCTCCATTCCCTTTTTTTTTTATAAACTTAAAATGGCAACAGTGCCAATCTCATGTGGTTGCTGTAAAATTTCAATGATACAATGTATATATATGTACTTTCAGTAGTGAATGACAAAAATAAATTCTAAATAAATGTAAGCTATAAGTATAATGCCATCATTAAGAGTCATGCAGTAGAAAATTAGATAATGAGATCAAATAATGTTTCAAAAATATTTTAATAAAGGAAGCTATAAAATAGAAGGTACAGAGGTATAGTATAACCCTATTTCATAAAAGGATTTATTCATGCAAATAAAATACTTGAAAAATATACACCAATATGTTAACAATTATTATGTTTGTATCAAGTGATTATGGGTGGTATTATTTTTTGTTTGTGTTATTGTATTATCCATTTTCCCTAAATTTCCTTCAACGAACACATATTACTTTTATAATAGAAAGTGTAAAGACATGGAAATAAAATAAATTGCATGGCATATATTGATCCATGACAAAGTTAAAAGGACCTCCGTAGAAGTTGCTGCTATCAGTATGTCAATAGTTTCTGAGGCAAGAGATGCTAACAACACTAAAAGACCACGGGGAGAGGGAGAGGTGTGGAGAAGAACTCAATGTATTCAATATAAAGTAATAGAAGTTGAAGTTGATGACATTAAGACCAAAAAGTCAATGTCTGCTGAAAACACAAAAGGTGCAATTTCAACACTAAGACCATTGCCATTGAAGTAGAGAATATTTGTTTCTAAAAATCTGATAATATAGTGATTTTACCTTGAGTTAAATATGTAAGGAAGGACATGATTAAGTTTATTATTTTTTATGCTTTCTTTGGGGTGTTTTTACTTTAAGTTCTATTTTAGAAGTCATTTCAGGGTCTGGGTAGGTCCATTCCCATGGTGAGAGGCAGTGGGACACAATTTCAGGAGCATCTCTGAACTAACATGCCGCTGATCCAGGACCAGTTTCTTCATCAGACAATTTTGCATTTATATACCCACTTGTGTGGTGGTTATGACCAATATGTCTCTTCTCTTTGATTGTTCGGTATTATTTGCTGCTATAGTTTCAGTTCCTATGTCAGTCCTTACACAAAGTTGGCGCAAATTAAATATTCGATGAATGAATGAGTTTAACCAAGTCATTTAGTGTTTTGGAAACTCAATTTTTTTTCTATTTGTAAATTTAGGGTTTAGGACTAGAGTACTGAGCTTCAAGTCTTTTAAGGCCGTAAATGAAAGCTTACATGAAAGCTTCATATGCCAAAGAGTTTAAAATGGAGTTTTTCTGGATAAACAGTGTATAAAAACCTTGGAAAAGCTCCACACTTGTTTTGAACTGAATATTTATGTCCACCCAAAATTCATAGATTAAAATCCTAACCGTTAAAGTGATGGTATTTGCAAGTTGAGTTTTGGGAGGTAAGGTCATTAGGTTTAGATGAGATCATGAGGTAAGGGCACTCACGGTGAGATTAGTGTCCTTAAAAGAAGAGGAAGAGACCAGAGTGCTCTCTCTCTCTCTCTCCCTCCACCATGTGAGAACACAGGAAGAAAGTAGTCTACAAGTCGCCAAGACAGTCTTCATCTGGAATCACATCTGCCTGTACCTTAATCATAACTTCTCAGCCTCCAGAACTGTTAGAAGTTCTGTTGTTTAAGCTACTCTGCTTATGGCATTTTGTGACAGCAGTTCTAGGTGACCAAGACAACATCCATATCCTCCCCTCCCCACATGTGTGTGTGTGCACACACATACACATACACACACAAGGGCACACACTCATATACATACAGTATTGTCCCTGACTTACCTTCTGTAACCTCTTCAACCTCTTAAATCCAATCAAATTCCTGAGAGCATTTAATTTGAAAACAACCAAACTAGACAATCTCTAAAATCTTTCTCTGATGCTGGGTCTCTCAACAGAGATTGTTTAACTGTTGTTCTCCTTTCTACTCTCCAATCTCTCAACCAGTAACCATGACCTTACATTCTAATTTTTGGAACATTACGCCCATTCACCCATTTACCTCACCCTTTGGTTTGTAATGCCAGAAATGCAAGTGTACTTCCTGATGATTTCTGGGGCACAGCATGGAAATACTGCTGAGCTCACCCCTCTGCCTTGCCTGACTCTTCTTATTTAACTTGCAATGGGCTGTCCATGTGGATGCTCTCTCCACCTCCCTCACCCCTACTATCTTAAACTCTTCATCAGCTTCCTTGTCATCATAATGATGTTACTGTCATTCCTTACTGTCAAATGGGAAACCCTTAAATTCTCTTTGTTTTAAATCTGTCACGACATCCTCTAATTTCTTCCTCAGCTCAATTACAACTTCTGTTACATCTTTGCTGAAACTTATTTAATCGTACTGGAATCATTACGACAGATTTCTTAATCACCAAACTGGTTTTCCTAAACTGCCAACTTCACTGTATATGTATCACTTCCAAGCTGACAACAGGTACAGACTTCGCTAACATTTTTTCTTCTACATCCATTCTAAACTCAACCTGACATTCAAGGCTTCCTAAAATTTGGTTCCTCTACTCTCCCTATCAAACCTTTACATTTATAAATTACAATTTTATAAAATTATTTTTGTCTTTATATATGCAAAGATAAACAAGAATGACAATAACCTGTGCTGGTAGATATGAAAGAACTAGCCCTCTTTATATGCTGGTGGAAAGATAAGCTCGTTATGTTTCCTTGAGGACAGATTAGTAAATTATATCAAAAGCTTAAAAAATTGTACATGTTTTATACTCAGTAATTCCACATTTAGAAATTTATCCTAAGAAAATAATCTGACCAATATCCAAAGGTGATGTACCAGGACATTAATTAAAGTTTTTATTAATCAGGTAGTGATCAAATAAATAATAGTAATCTATCCAATGGAATGCTACATATACATAAAATAAACTTTATACTTTTATATGTCAATAGTAGAAGTTTTACACGTTTGAAATTTATTATTAAAGTTTTCCACATTTTATTTAATTTAAAGGTTCATGTTTTGGGGAATATGAAATATTTTGGAGTAAAAATTCTATTTGGGAAAAAACACAAAGGAAAATACATTACACAAAAGAAAAAAACTTCAGAATGGTAAGAAAAACTTTCATTAACTATGTAAAAAATCAAATATCAAATTGGGAAAAATATTTGAGAATATATTAGCATTCAAGGAGTTTATTAATATTTATAATATCTAATAGGCACCTATATATCAATAAAAAGATATATGTCAATAGAAAATGGCAAAGTGGCATAAAGAGGCAATATAATGCAAAATGTGTTCAAATGGCCAAGAAATATATAAACAAATTGCAACCTCATGTATAAAAAACAAAAGGCAAATAAGAATAATAATAAGGTATCTTTGGGTCTATCAAACTGGTAAGTCTGAGAATAAATGGATACTCTTATATTCCTCATGGAATAAAATGTGGCTTCATGATTGTAGTTTGGCTACATACCAAAAGCTTTATAGATATTTGACATTCTAATCATATTTTTGAGAATTTTGCCTAAGAAAATAATTAAGGATATGTGCACAAATGTAGTAAAAAGAGTGTTTACTGCAGAATTGTTTTGAATAACAAAAGTGTGAAAATCCTTGTTGTCCAGCAGTGAAAAACTGATTAAAGATATTTTACTATATTCATTCAATAGAATTATATGTACCTATTAGATTTTATGCCATAGAATGATGTTAACTGACACAGAAATATGTTCAGAAGATATTAAGTAAGAAAAAAACAGGTTAGTTCATAAAAACATACAGTTAATGTGATCCTATAATTGTTAAAGCCAAAACAAACGAAAATAACACATATTTTCTACGAGAGCAAATTATATGATAAAAGTGAAACCACTAATCACTGGTGTTGAAGTTGTGGGATTAAAGGTGAAATTAATTTTTTTCTTTTTTCACACATTGGTAATTTATAGCTCATTTTCAACCGACATTTATCATTTACTTAATAAAGGGAAAGGAAAAAGCAAAACAATGGTAGGAACACGAAAGGAAGTCAGAAATACCTACTATGAATGACTGCATGGGCAGAAGTTATTTAAAGAGTGTTTCTGGTAGTGGGGCTGTGTGTTTGCATGTTTCTGTCTGGGGGCCAGAGAAAGCACAAGCTAAGTCCTGAAGGATCCTGTGGCAGACACTGGCGATTGTTGTCTTCCTTGCTATTATGTTCTAGTGGCCATGCACCAACCCCAGGGGAATGTAAGCCAGTCATGACAATCTTGTTCTTTGTTTTATTCTTCTGACCTTAGCCCTGGCCTCTTCTTCCCCATCTTCCTGTCTGCTTGGAGATCTCTGCAGTTTCTTATTTACAGTTAATGGAAAGAACTTTAGGACAAGTTCATAAGGAGAAACTGAGGCACAATGAAGGGCTAAATCAGTAATTAGATAACACAGAAAATGTTTGAGATCTAGAGAATACAGAAGCAAGTGTCCTTCTTTCCTTCCTATGCTTTATTCTGAACCTCCAGTGATGAACGAATATAATCCTTGATTTGTAAAAACCTGGAATTACTTTGCTAGTAAAGCAGTCAAGCTTCACATACAATTTTCTCTAAAGCCAGGATTTTTGTGTGTGCATTGGAGACCATCCGATGAAGCCTTTACTCTAAAGTCTTTAACTTTGCTACGAAACAGAGGCTCTTTAATGTTGGTTTCCCTTATTTATTTTTAACCTTGATTTTTTTTCTGCATCCCTTGTATGGTGCCAAAGTGTTTGGTAAAAGTCACTGATGCTCTCTATGACTTCATATTTTTCATCATATCCTTGTTGCTCTCTGTCTACCTCCTTGGTCAGTGATATGTTGTCAGCAAAATCACAGCCCTGTGTCTATGAGCACTGCAGATGTCTTTCTGACTGACACAATGCTTTTTTGTGGGTGGCTTTGAATAAAAGTTTAGATAAATCATGATTTATCTCATTAGGCTGAACATTTTTTAAAGTCAATTCCTTTGACACATTGCATGATTTCAGACTTTTATTATTAAAAATAAGATAAATCAATGTGATTAAATCAATGAATTCTCAATCATTTAATTTCATAGCTGGAAACAAAAGCGAATATAACCTAAATATTCCAAATAGCTCTTGATATAAAAAATATATGTAATAGCAAAGTCTCAAACATTAAATTGAAATAAAATGACTGAATCTCACTGAGATGATCTAGGTTAGATCATGCTTTCCCATCCAATCTTAATCAGTACTTCATGATTGACTTCCAGAAATAAAGGTGCTGCTACTGAACTGCAGTTTACAGCCAAACTAACCTTTTAACGAAATTTATACTGAATACCTTCCTAGGGACAGAGAAATCACTCTCATGCCCACTGCCAAGCAAAAAAGAAGTGATCCATAAATATTTGTTAAAAAATGAAGAAAAATCTTCCTTGCCTTTTGGGCTTTTGTCAGATTAGCATTAGACGACTATAAACAGAGAATCTTGTTTATGTCAACACTGGTCTTACTTAATCAAAGTAATTGCTAATGTCAAAAGACCTGGAAGACAGCTTTTCTTTGGGACTATTGGAGTTTCCTGCTAAGTGTAAGAGGGAAATGACTCTGTTTCCCTGATTCCATTTTAAGTATAGCAAAATCACAGGCTTGGGATATTTGTCTTCATTATATAATACATTTTCTTAGTCATTCACATAATTCTATGAGCAAGAATCCTTAATATGTTAATAGCTTTCTTCTTCCATTGTCTTTCCAAAATTGCCTATTACTACTTATTCTTTGATGACAAACTGTGAACTTTATAGGTGGTGGATATTAGCCACCACAGGACTATGAACTTGAAACTTTAGTGATGTCAATTCAAACCCACCTGGGGTGGTATTCAGGAAAATGGCCTCTATTGCTTCCCATTGGTTACACTGAATGACTTGTGAACTGAGATGAAATCTTAAGGCTCACCTCCTCCCCACCAGCTGACTAAATGGACCCCCTTGTGGCCAAAGGAATACCCTAAAACTAAATTGTCTGCCAAGAGGAAGGAGGTCAGACATGCCTTATCATGCCCACCCCCTTCTTGGGGACATCCTTTGTAACCCATTAGCAGGCCTAAGGATATGCAAGACAAACCTGCAGGTCCTCAATTTACACAACAAATCTATGTCTAGTGGCTTATTTCTGATAAAGAGCTCCTTATGTTAAAACATTCCAAGCCTTTAGACAAAGCTTCATGTCTTTAACCAATTATAGGCCAAACAATCTTTGAACCTACCTATAACCTGTAAGCCCCTGCTTCGAGATGGCCCACCTTTTCGGGCCAAACTAATGTATGCCTCCCACATATTGATTTATGACTTCACCTGTAACCCCTGTCTCCCTAAAATGTATAAAACCAAACTGTAACCCAACCTCAGTGAGTCCAGTTGCTCAAGGCCTC
>CAUYSK010016788.1:0-16357 GCA_963575035.1 Avahi laniger | reverse complement strand
GCTTGCTTTTAGTTGTTAGTTAAATATAGTTAATCAGAATGAAAAAAAGGAATAAGGGCAGGAGTGACTCCATGACAGGCTGAACTTCCTGGAGTAGGCCTAAGTTTCGGTTTCCCCGAAATGACACCGCCCTTTGCCCCCCGAAATGACGCTGCCTACAACCGGCACCGGCTTGAAAATCCTGAGGCTTGGAGCCAACCAATCAGGAGCCGACATGATCAGCCACTTCTGAAGGACCCAATGAACTATGAGGGGGGGCGGTGTGCCCCACGTGTCGTGTGTAACCTGAGTGTCGTGTGCAAAAGAAGTATAAAAGCTTAACTTTTACCCCAGGGCGGGATCCTGGTTCATAGGGATGCCACTGCGTTGGTGCTCTGGGACTTGGACCCTAGCTAGAGCTAGCCAATAAACTCCTTTGCCATTTGCAGCCTCAGTGGCTCTGCCTCTCTGTTCCTGGGGCCAAGGGGAACCGGCTCTAACAGAATCATTCCCACACTCTAAAGATCCTTTCTCCAGGCCCTGACAAAATATGAGCTCAGCATGAGGCACGATGCACCACTCAGCCCTCAGGCTTCTCTAAGAAAAGAGGGTTTCTGTTTTCCAAATCTCTGATTCCCATATGGATAATAACAGGAAGCTTGAAGGTTTTTTTCTCCCCCCACCCCTTTTTCTTTAAGGCAAGCATGAAAATGATGCTTATTGAGAAGAGAAAGATAGGATGATAGGGCAAGAGAAAAATATAGGTTTACAGAGCATGAAACATGTCACAAAGACGACTGGACCCATTGTTGCAGAAAGGAAAAGCAAAAGGAAGAGCACAAAAAGGGCTTGAAGTTTTGACAATTGAGGCATTTGTTTAGCCTCCCAGTCTCGATCTGAACGCTTGGTGCCTAGCAGTGACAAAAAAATATTTCTATTTTCAGAAAGATCCTGGGCCTGAATAGAAAGAGATCACAGCATACAGCGAGTCTGGTCAGGGAGCTCCCAAGTTGTGAAAGAGATTAGGCAATTATTAATAATCACCAAATAACTAACCATTCATTCTTAACAAGGGAATTTATTATTCTGTTGCCGCTTATGACCATACCGAAGTCATAGAGAAATAAAAGATGTAATCTTCTAGATTTTATTTCTTTTAGTCATAGAATTTTAATGTCTGAGAAAGCCTTAGATATATGAGAGACTCAGGTGAGTTGAGACAGACAGGCCCAAGGCCACGTAGGAGGAAATGTCCAGCGCTCATATGCCCAACTCACAGCACTGTGCTTTTTCCTCTGCTCCCTGTGGCCTCTCCATGGCTAACAAAGTTTGCCTCTTCAGGCTGCCTTCTAACTTCCATCAAAATATTTATTTTCCAGTTTCTTGGACTCCACCACCTTTAGGGGTAGTTGTGGTATCGATAGAGAGAACCTTCCTTAAGAAAAATGGGGTTAGTCATGTGTTTCATCAAGCCTAATTACAGGCATTATCACCACAAATGGAAAATGGTCATTATTGCCACAAACGCTTTCAAAGGAAATTATAGCACATTGCTTTTCTAATTTTCCTTTAAGCTTTGTTCATTTTGCCATTTAAAATTGACCTATTCATATGAAAATAGAAAACATGACATTGAATTTTCTTAAGAAGGAAACTGGACAACATTGGGCTTTGACGTCATCAAACTCATTGCACTAGGGCCTTGTCATTACACAGGATAAAAGAGAAATGGAAGAAAAATGTTGGGATTTGCAATAGAATTTAGTAGCTAGCTTCCCCTCAGAGAAGAAGGTGTCTCCATGAAACAAGTGGTTCTCAGTGACTTGAGGCCAGATTTGGATGTCCTGACCCCGATGTGTACCTACAACCCTAGGTTGTTATGAGTACTACCGATTTTGTTACTATATGTGTATACCCATAGGTATTTTTGAGAGAGTCTTTTTACATTGTTCTTGGAACATTGTTGGCTTTAAGGACACCTTAGTGTCCTTGCTGAAGGGAAGATTTTTTTGTCTCAGTGCCAATATTATTTCCTGAGTTTGCCATTGAATACGATTCACTATTGTAAAATTAGATACTTAGAATGGTTCTGAATCGGAAGCAGCTCCCAAATGGCTACCTGGCCAATAAGGGTCTTTAAAATGAAGAATATTAATAGAACTTCTGGGGCTGGAATCTCACATTTAGAAAATCCGTCAGTAATATTCTTGCTCCTTTTTGAATATCCATTAATGATCTGTGTCTCACTCACAGGAAAACCAACAAAAATGAAATTATATATTTTTTATTTTGTAGAGGGATTCGGTAATGGTCCAATTATGTTCTCTCGCGAAGGGTCTCTCTAATTGGAGGGTAGAAGTTGCAGGGAAGCTATGACCCTTTGTTCCTTCTTTTACTAATGGAAAAGGCCCTGTGCTGCGTAAGGGTGGGCGTAATGAGACTGTGCTGAAACCCGCTAAATAGGGCAATAAATATATTCTGACTACTGTTGATTTTTCTCTGAAATAACCAGAAGACCATTTGTTGACTTCAGCAGATGCTCATACTATAGAAGACTTAACAATGATATTTTTTCCTTTAAACTTGGGATTCCTCCCTGAGTTTTCTTTGTCAAATGAAGATCAATGAAATGATAGGAACTGCTTTGACAAGCTCCTAGTAGTCCCGCGCCCAGGAAAAATCGGGTAGATAATCAAAAGGGGCATGTTTAGCCTGCATTTCACTTCAAGAGAAAATGCAAACAATGTCCTTCAGATCGCAGACAGTCCAGGGTCAACCTTAATAAAAAGTGCAAAGTTTGAAATTACCCTCTATAAGTAATAAGCAAACTAAGTTCCTGATTCTGAAAAACAGATGTAATCTATTAAAGTCAGCAGTTGTAAGACAAGGAGCCCAGCTCAAAGCCTTCAGAAGAATCAGCAGAGCAGGTCAATGAAATGTTGTGAACAGTGGAAGTGTTCATGAACGTAATTAATGCTACGTGCATTCTAGTATCTAACATCTATCAAATCTATCAGCTTCTCTCCATCCTGCTGCCACTACCGCAGTCGAAACCTCATCATCCCTCCAGTAGACTTCTGCAATAAACTCCAGCTGTCTCTCTGCATGCACTCTGAGATATAGAGATTTTTTTTTTAAATGCAAATCAGATCATAGTAATCTCTTATACTTTCCTCTCCAAACCCTCACGCGGCCTGCGTGACCATGCAATGGTCAGGTGGCTCTGTGATTCTCAGTTCCGGAGAGTTTTTCTCCAGGCGGCCAGTATCTGGAGATGTTTTTCATTGTCACACTGGGGTGTGTTATTGGAACCTAGTGGGTATGCTGCTAAACGTCCCATAAAGCACAGGATGGACTCCCCACAAAAAAGAATTATCTGGCCCTAAATGTCAACAGTGCTGAAGTTGAGAAACCCTGGGCCCTAGAGCTTGCCTATCCTAATCTCGTCTTGGACCACTATTTCCCTGCCTTGTGCTTCAGGCATGCTGGACTTCTTTTAGTTTCACAAATTTGCTATCTTCTCTTCCATTTTTCATCCTTTGGACATGTTATCTTCTCTGAAAGATATGCTCTCTCCCCGACAACTCTTCCTACTCATTATCTAAATGTTAGGTTAAAAGTTTCTTCCTCAGGGAAACCATGCCTAACGTCCACCCAGCTTCTTACAATACTTACAGACATTGTTGTGATTGTCTCGAATCCTAGGCAGGATGCAACTATACATTTAAAATCTTCAGTACTGGAAGCTAGCCAATAGGAGAGGGCTATGGTGGACACCAGTTCTGGAGGGGTCCAAGTGGATGTGTCTAATTGCTTAAGTTTTACTTTATTTATTTATTTTTGACGCAGAGTCTTGCTCTGTCGCCCAGGCTAGAGTGCCGTGGTGTCAGCCTAGCTCACAGCAACCTCAAACTCCTGGGCTCAGGCGATCCTCCTGCCTCGGCCTCCCAAGTAGCTGGGACTACAGGTGCACACCACGATACCTGGCTAATTTTTCTATTTTTAGTAGAGACGGGATCTCGCTCTTGTCGAGGCTGATCTCGGACTCCTGAGCTCAAGCGATCCTCCTGCCTCTGCCTCCCAGAGTGCCAGGATTACAGGTATGAGCCACAGTGCTCAGCCATCCACTTTTCTTGATATCAGCTGGGATTCACAATCCTAGATATTGTACAACTTGAGCATCCATTCAAGCTGTGTCTCCCTCAGTGGACACCATCTGGATCAGAGCCAGCCTGCATCAATTTGCATTTGTTACTTCACTGTTGGCCTTTTCCTCTTGCTCAAGAGATGGGAGTGGGTGGGGTGAGGGGTGTGGGCAGAGGTGCTGTGCTAGTCTAATCATTCCCAGCTCCCTCCCAGATATTATTAATTGCATCTGTGCTTTCGCCTGCTATTAGCAGGGAGGCCTCAGCATGCCTCTGAGCAATGCCTATGCCATTTATAAAAAATTTGCCATTGTTTTGCATTCCCCATTTCCACAACTGTTATTTCTTATTCTCTATCTCACTCATATTCAGACAAAAGAAGGGACAAAAATAACTACTTGCAACTAAACACTGATACCATCATGCTTGATACTGTTATTGCAATTCCTTGTCCAAAGCATTGTTTTCTCTCAGCATTACTTTTCAAGACCATGACATTCTGAAAGAAGGAAGAAAAGTTTTGCTACTGATTACTACATAACTTTGAAGCTTTCACTATTCTTTAGAATACAGAAGTGACAGTCTCTAATATTAATGTCTAGTTCCAAGGGGAACAGTATACTGGGATTCCAGTGTTTTTATATTTTTTATCGTAATTGAGGGAGAGGGATCCCACTGTGATAGAAGCTGTGAATATGAGTAACTATATATAGCAATCCTACAAATCCTATGCTCTTTGAAATTAATTTAATTTAGTAACACCATAGTTTACAGTTTACCATGTAATCGCTATTTAATTTTTTATAAAGTCCACATTTTGAAGAAAAAAAATCTTTTCCTGCTGACATGGGAAAAACAGAAACAAAAATAGAAGAAAATTATTCCCCCCAAAACTATATCTAAATAGCCAAAGGCAGATAAATGCTGTCTGTTAGCATCTTCTATCACCACTACAGTTAAAATATTTTTAAAGAGAATAATTAATAAGCATTTTTCTTTTTACACAAAATGAATTTCTGGGCATTAAAAAAGCGTTTCTCCTACTGTCTTTGGTAAAATAAAGGTCATAAGGAGGAACAACGCAGGAAATCCACATTCAGATTGATAGGGAAAACACCAGAGCCCCTGAAAATATTTCCAATTTGCCAGCCTCCTTATTTGTATTGTGTTATGCACACTTCCTGCATCATGATCCTGTGACTGTCTTTGACATACAGACATACAAATCTATTTACACTAGCAAGTTCAAATACTAATGCCATTAAGTTGAAAGGAGTGGTCATTTTCAAATTAAAGACTTGGCAACCCGCTGCCCTTTCAGACCCTTCCAGAGCACAAAGAGAAACACAGCCACGTCTGAAATCTGAAAAAATGTTCCGTGTCCCCCCTGTGGTCAACTCTGTGGCGCTCTGATTTAGAAAGAGGTTCTTTTCTCCCTCTCTAGGGGAATATCATCCGAGGGCCTCACTTTTGCATTCTTTATTTGCATGCGCTAGCCTTTTTATTGCAAATAGGGCTCTAAATCTTACTTTAGAAATGGATATTGCACTGTGTGCGAGCGCATGTGCGAGAGAAGCTATCAATAATGTTAGTTATGAAAACCTGATCATAAGTGTTTTTAGTCCATTAGCCATTTCACTTTATTTATGTCCCCTTTCAGGCAGGATTTCAAGCCAATATTCAAAAGATGAAGTTTGGATGAAGAGCAACACAAGAGTATAAAACACTGTCACATATTTTCATGCTAGAAGATATGTCTTCCTTATATTATTTCCTTAAACAGCTCCTAACAATAAGTAATCTCTGGGGGAAATAAGGAGTGCAGCATGAGGAACTGGGCCAAGGATAGGTATTATTTAATATCTATCCATCTACTGTCCTACTTACTTATCTACCTATTCTTTTTCTATCATTATATTCAATTATTTTTAACGAGCATTACCAAACTTTAAAAATTACTTTCTATGTACCCAGTGAACGTACCCATAGGCAATTATGACATATTTTGCTCCATTTCAGCTCCTAACAGAAATTCAGCTCATGATTTATTAATAAAATCCTATTTGCTCTTATTTGCCGTTTTATCTTCCAAACAGCATGCAGTATGAACAGCTGAACCTGCAAGGAGATAATGCTCCCTGTGCCTTTCCTGGTGTGCAGTGGCTGTCAACTGTTGAGATCGCTGGTGCATGGTTGCCTATTTAATGTATCCCGAAGCCATTGCTTGATGCTGCTGCAGTGAGAAGCATGCGGAAATGTCAGTCCACGGACTTCTCTCGGTGCATCACCTGGGCTGTAGGTAGCCGGAGGGTGGCAATCGCTCCCAGAGCTTTGTTCATATTTCACAATGCCCAAGGAGAAGTAGGAGAGAAAACAAGACTGACGAGGGAAAGAATGCCGCACATAATCTTCCTTTGACGTTGTACCAAAACCCATAATAATATAAATGCAAAGGAGAATGCATTTTCTCCAGAAGGTTAATAGGCATTTGGGGGGAGGGGGGTCTTTTAGGAGCAGAATCAAATGTTTAGTCTAATGTCCAAAAACAGTAAGCAATGTTGTAACTCAACCTTGGGCCAAATACCTCACTTCAGTTCCGCACACTTAATAGTTGAGCCTATGACTTTTATGTTAATTTTCATTAATGACAATGCAGATATCCTGTTTTAAATCTTCACGCAGACCCCAAAGAAGGTGAATAACAAAGCTTCCTGAGTCACCTACTCCTTCTCTGTGGAATCATGTCTAATTGAATGTTAAGATCAAAGTTTAAGTTTATAAGAAAGAAAAACAAGTGCAGATAAATAGTTATTATCTGACATCCTTATGAAAATTCATGACCTGAAGTTTTATCAGAGGCCTTATAAGAATTCTAATTGTGAAGTATGCGAAGCTATTAAATAGCTGGTACGCTTCAGTCTCTTGATAAGAAGTGAGTTAAATAATTGTCCTGTTTAACTTGTGCTTGTTAACCTTTAAGGTCAACTAGTTTGAACATACGTTTAATGAAATCCTGGAGCCAGAATTTATGATACTGCTGCTGAATGTTAAATTGGACAATTTACATAAGCAGGACATTAACCTTCTGAGCACTAAATAGCATTTTAGCACTTAGCCGCTGGGGACAATACGGGACATGTTCTATATATTTGTGATTAGCTTGCCTGGAAACTCTCATGATGACCAATTGGCCTACCAAGTTTAGCAGCATAATTAAATGAATGGACTCGGCCTAAGTAAATTATCAGTGCTGTGTACAGTATATCATTATGGTCCAAAGGAAAAAAAAGATATGAATAATTTAATAATATATTACTAATTTATCAATGCTAAGTGACTTCGAGGAGGCTCTTTGTAGTTCATTGTTTTAAATTTGATATTTGATTTACTGCTCATGTGATTAAAATTGAACCTATCTCATTTCTTACCCAAAATATATAGGAGCAGTAAATCTTCCTTTATTGTTTCAAGGAGAGAGAAGTGGTGTTTTCTGCTTTGGTGATGTTACAAAATACCGACTCCTGCGCGCTGATTAGCAGGTAAACTAGCAATTTGTCACAATCAGATGTATGTAGTCCCCACTACTTGGTAGCCTTACCGGAGGGAAGGGCGCTGACCCCTGAGTTGTTCATAAGCCCAGCTTGCGACACAGCAGCAATTATCATTATGGTTTGGAAGGGTCAAGCACCAGGGAAAGCAATTTGCACTTCACCTAGGAATGTTCTTGCTGATTGTGGATAATCAATCCACGGGGCTGACTATCCTAGAGTTGCATTCTGTAAACGCAGTCTAACATTAGGGTGTATTGAACTTTAATGGCCAAGTACCTATTTGGGGAAATAGTACGTCACCCTGAAGTCAGCTGGGGCCCCTGCCCCTTAGACTTCTAAAGTCCACCTGGCCCAGATCTCAATCCTTGTCGGTAGCAGTTCAAACCTCTGCCTTTTAATCCCTAGAAGTCCTGCGTCTTTGCTCCCTTATGCTTTGCTCTAGCTCTCACTCTGATTCTCTCTCCTTTTTTCTTGAGGGACCCTCTTGCGTTGTACCCTTTTACTGGCTTTCTTCAAAATCTATTCACCTCCACCATTTCGTGGTTGTAATGACAAGAGAAGTGCTGGGGTCACACGGCTGAGCCCCTGGTCTTTGACTGATGGGTTGTCACTCTTTCTTCTCTCCCCTTTTCCTTCTTCTTCTGTTTCTCCCTGACTCCCCCCAGGCCCCTCTCTGGTTTACTTTCTACCACAAAGATTCACCCCAGTATGTTTCCAAATAAATATTTTCCCCTCTATAAAATGATAGATGTCTTCACAGCCGGTTGTAAAACAATAGAATATGGTCCGAGTGAGGTGGATATTTGGCAAATATTCGGTTGATTTGCTTGATGTTGCAAGTGTGACTATACATGTTAACTCTTCCCTCTCTGACTACATGAACCAAAGCCTGCCTCACCAATAAATAACAATAACAACAATAATAATAATTCCTTTCATTTTTACGCTTTAGAGAATGCTTTACTGTGTATTATTAATATCTCCTCTGATCATTAAGAACCTGTGAGATGTAGGGTAGATACCCATACCAACTTATCTTAAGGGGAAATTGTGACTAAAAGATTAAGACCTCTTAGAAAGAAACCCTGGTAGTTTGTGACAGAGCTAAATTTAATGTTTATTTCTGATTCCGAGTCCAGTGCTTCTGGATTAACATGGTCCATGTGTTCTGAACATTGTTCAGACCAACGAGCATTAATTGAACATCTATTATTTTTCATTAATGTTAATATACTTTAAAGAAATTCATGCCCATGATAAAAAGTAAGGAGAACAACACAAATACTTGTTTTCTCTGATTCACAGTTACCTTTTTCAGAGATAGTTAATATCAGTGATATTCTATTCTGTATAACTTTGTATGTCTATTTTTTAAAAAATATTCAGTAACATAATAGACATACCTCACTTGGCACCTTGCTTGTTCACTAAGCAGTATGTCTTGGTGATGGATCCCTATTAGCACAGATGCATCTGTTTCATTTCTTTTCCTTTTTTTTCTTTGAGTCAGAGTCTGACTCTGTTGCCCTGGCTAGAGTCCCGTGGCTTCAGCCTATCTCACAGCAACCTCAAACTCCTGGTCTCAAGCGATCCTCCTGCCTCAGTCTCCCGAGTAGCTGGGACTACAGGCATGCGCCACCATGCCCGGCTAATTTTTTCTCTCTATATATATTTCTATCTATATATGTATATATTTTTGGTTGTCCAGATAATTTCTTTCTATTTTTAGTAGAACAGGGTCTCGCTCTTGCCGAGGCTGATCTCGAACTCCTGACCTTAGCGATCCACCCACCTCGGCCTCTCAAAGTGCTAGGATTATAGGCGTGAGCCACCGCTCCCGGCCTTGTTTCATTTCTTTTAATGGTTGTAAACGGTATGTATTTGTCATTATTTATTCCTTTTGATAGCCATTTAAATTATTTATCTTCTCTTATTATTATAAATAATATTATAATCTTTATAATACATTTTTGTATACAAACTCACATATATCTGCAAGATTAATTCCTTACTTGAAAAAAATGACTTCTAGTCCTACTCCAGTCGTTACTCAGATTGGTGCCAACCTTCCCTGTCAAAAGAAAAAAAAGTAGGTTTGCTTATTAATATGTTTTCCATTTTGTTCTTCATTGCTTCAATTTCATTCTGTCTTTCTAAACTAAGTTACGCTTGGGTTAGACAGTCAGAATTAGGAATATAGCAGAACATTAGAAAGTTAACTGAGAAACAGGATCTAGCTGAGGCAGAGTCAAGCCAGCAAGGTGAAGGACTCTGGAATGATACAGATAGGGATGTAGTGGCAGCTCCACCAGGTACCAGCTGTGCAATGTGGGCAAATTACCTGGGCTCTTCTCTTTTCACCTCTCTGTGACTGACAATACCACCAACATTCATGGAATTGTAGGTGATAAAATTACATAATGCTCGTAAATGCAGTTTCTGTCTTATGGTAAGCAGACAAAACATCTTAGCTATGATCAGCTATTAGCATTATCAAAATTTTTCAAATAATTGATTAGATAGCTGAGTTAATCTTAGATAAAATTTAGTTATTTTTAATTTTTAAATTATTCACATCAAGCTCTTACTTGACAGTTGAGTGTTCATTGGTCATAATTACAGCCAGAACAATCCGTTTAACCTAACACTGTTTAGAACAGTCTTATAAAAAGATATGCTCCTAAGTTTAACCACTACTATCTACACATTGTTGGGAGAGAAAAGTACTACTGTACAGGTGAGTATTTTCAAATGAGATTTTATATTTAAATATTTAAAAGGTGTAAATTTCTTATTGTTTTCTTTCTCTGTTGCTAGTTTGCCTTATTATAAATTTTGTATTGTTTTGTAAAGTGAAAGTATTCAAAAAAATTGTTTGGCCTTTGGTACTGTGGGACCTCCTCTCCCATTTTTTACAAAATTCCGGAAAAATTGGTCGGGTACGGAGACTCTCACTTGTAATCTTAGCACTCTGGGAGGCTGAGGCAGGAGGATCGCTTGAGATCAGGAATTTAAGACCAACCTGAGCAAGAGCAAGACCCCATCTCCACTAAAAATAGAAAAATTATCTGGGCATGGTGGCGTGCACCTATAGTCCCAGCTACTTGGGAGGCTGAGGCAGGAGGATCCCTTCAGCCCAGGAGTTTGAGGTTGCAGTGAGCTAGGCTGATGCCACGGGTGACAGAGCGAGACTCTGTCTCAAAAAAAAAAGGGAGGAGAAATAGAATCAAGTTGGTTGTTTCCCTGATGCCTAGCCTCACTGTAGAAAGCTATAATCTCTCTAGAATTGTGAGGACTACTCTGATCAATTGCTCTCTGGGATATTTGATTCCCACTTGCATTAGACTAGCCTTTCTCTGCAATAAAATCTGCAGCTTTGCCTCTAGACCATCCAACAATTGACACTTTATGATAATTTAACACAGTGAAAAAAGCACCTGGACTTAGAATTAGAGGACCCGAGTGTTTTGTACCTTGAATAGGGCAGTTGCTGAAGTCAAATGTTATAAAAATATGTTAAGTGTTATAAAAACAAATTGGCCTTACATACCTCAGAGGAACAAATAAGGTGAGAAAGTTCCTTGTGAATAATAGAGCATGGGATAAATTTCAGTGTATTGTCATTATGATTACTATCGAGATTGGAAACAATGTTCAGAGAGTCAGACATAGTGTCTTGGGGACCCACAAATGAAGAAGCCCCATCAGGTGAGTTGGAGATGAAACCCGAAAGGTTTCAAGGTATTACAAAAGCTAGCCCTTTTTTTAATACTTTCCATCCTGTTATGCAAACACCTTATCAGTATTTTCAGACCTCCTAGAGCTTTTTGGTCAGCAGATCTTTTCTCTTACTCATGGTCCAGCTTGAAATTTCATATATATATGTGCTGACAATATCACTGAGTGATTTTCTCAGCTTTGCTACCACGTACCCTTTCATCTAGCTCAGCCAACGTTGGAAATTTTCTGCTTCTTTCTCATTAGATCTCCCCACCATCTCCCTCCTAGCCTGTCTGCCAGTAGTCTCCAACTAATCATGGTATATTCTGGAAATGCAAACTCACCGAAACGATAGCCACATCAAGATAAAATGAGAAAGGTAACTCCCTGCAAAGAAACCCTAGAACTCTTATTCTGCTTTCAAAGCCAAATACTTGTGATGTATGGATTAATTGATAGTTTTGATTTGCGAAACTGACATTTCCCTGCACTGTGTTTCATACTCAAGCATTAATTCTTCTAAAATGCTCAGTTGTTTAGAGTCATTTCTGGCCAACAGATGCAGTAAGATAGTATTTCCATCTTTGTCCTCATTTTTCATTCGTGGTACACTTCCTCTTGAGAATACATCTACAAATTCACATTTTTACAATGATTAAGAATAGAGAATAATTATTGAAATAGGTAGATCTTGGTGCCCAAATATTCATTTGGGGATCCATAGTGCCCCCTAATGGTTACTATACTCATCCATTTAATCTGCATTTTCCTGTAGCCATATCGCTTGCCAGACACCACAGAAACATTAGTTTCAGAAAACTTTTTTAACACATTGACTGCCACACAAGAAAAAAATTTTTTTTCCTTGGGGCCACAGTGTTTCATTACAAAAATAAATAAAAACTTTGAAAACAAAACAATCCTTTCTAATTTAATGAAAAATTTGTTATTGACTTCTATTCATTTAATCCACATATTTAGAATTAAATTGTCAATATTAATTGTAACAGTAAGAACATCAACAAGTAAAATTTTCATGAACCAGCTGCAGGGTTTTGCTTCACGAGGCTCTGGGCTAAAAATTAGTGTCAGTTAACTACAGCTTGCACGGCAGTTAATATGTTAAATAAAAGATGCAAATAATTTCATAGCCCTCTTTTTTTTTTTTTTTTCCTTTTTTGAGATAAGGTTTCACTCTGTCACCCAGGCTAGTGTGCATTAGCCAACGTTGCCAGCAATATCACTGGGCGATTATAGGTCACTGTAGCCTCAAACTCCTGGGCTCAAGCGAACCTCCTGGCTTAGTCTCCTAAGTAGCTGGGACTACAGGCACACACCCCCACCCCATGCTTAGCTAATTTTTCATATTTTTGGTAAAGACAAGGGTCTCTCTACATTGCCCAGGCTGGCCCCGAACTCCTGGTCTCAAGCAATCCTCCCATCTCAGCTTCCTAAAAAAGGAAGGATTACAGGCACAAGCCACTGCTCCCAGTCTATAGCCCTCTTCTTATTGGCCAATATAATCTTAGCTTGAACTTCTTTTCAATAAGCATTGAATGCTTCAGTAAGGCAGGTTTCCCGGTCTCCTATTTATTTCTTTTCTGCCTTCCCTACGTGTTCTTTCTTCTCTTGGTTTGGAATAAATTATTTAGTTGGGCAAGGGTAACCTTACATTAGTCCTAATCAACACATGGCTAGAAATATATACAGACAGATTTTTTTTTCTTTATCTATCTGGACAAACTCAAAGAATTTGAAAAATGAAAGTGTTGGTGAAGCCATCTGAAAAGATTTGAAGCATTCTTTCAACTTCATTGCAACCATCACCCTCTTTGCAAGGAACATGCTTCCTGTTAACTGAAAGGAAAAGAAATTTCTCTGACATATTTTCCACTCAGCCCTCTTCAAGATAATTCCTTTCATTGCTTTGCTAAGTCAATCACACTAACAGCTACCAGTTATTCTATGCCTGCCTTGGGCTAAATAGAGCAGGTGACAAAAACCCTTTCAGGTTGTCAGGTATTAATGTAAAATACCCCTAGACCTCACTACTTATTCATCTTCATCTAGTTGACTAATGCTTTTCCCATGTTGTTACATGTTGGTAAATTAAAGGAGCCTTCCAGACAGTTCTGTCAACAGTTTACTGAAATGTACCTCATTAGTGAGGTTGAGCTGTCACATGAGTGTAATTTAATCCTATTGAATTATCACTCAAAAATGCCTAAGTGCCTGGTTTTTATACGCTGGATAGAAGGTTTGCTACTCACACTGTCAGATTTCTAGTTGATGAGAGAGGAAACAAGCAAAAAATATGCAGGGTCCCCTCTGTTCCCACCTGCACCCCCTCAATACAGTGATACTATGTCAACTCCTGAACAGAATATTATATTTCACCGTAGATCAAAAACATCCATCCCCGTGGATCATTTTCTTTTCAATCTAAAATGTAAAAAGTGAACACTCACTGCTCCCTCCTTTATTTCCCTGTCTGCTAACAAGAGAAATCATCTATGCAGAGGCCACTCTGAATGAGAAGTTCAGTTTCTCTACTGTTAATGGAACTCTTTATTGTAAGATAGTATATGTGAACTTCCATAAGTGGTATTGTGTTTTGCAAATGGCAAAATAGCACATGAGATTATTTTTCAATAGCTGTATCTTCATTGTGATTTTTACACTATTCTGAGGTGAGCTACGTGGAGGGAAGGGTAAGAACTGATGGCAAGAAGTGCATACAGGCTGTATGATGCACAGTAGGAACATTCTGTTCATTTCTCTTCTTATGAACACGTTGTAACTGCCTCCTCAGGTATTCAGATACTTGTGACGATATAGTCAAGACATGAGTTTTTAATTATCGTAACTTGCAAAGTCGATTAGGCTAACTTACAGAAATTGAGGAAAGTCTCTAGAAGCTAAAGGCAGAGAGGTGTACAGAGGAATAAAAAAAAAATAAAAAAAAAAACGTAGCCTGACATCACAGTTACATTGGTAATGTATCTTTCAGAGTCATAAAAGCTCATATTTAGTGTGTGCTCAATTGTGTTAATATGTGCCAATCTCTATTACGCATTTTACATGGATACTTTTTTTTTTTTAATTTCTCTCAACAACTCTAAGCATTTGGCTTTATTCTGATCACCAGTTTATACTAAGGGAAGCTGAAACTTACAGGTTACAGTCATCTAGCTCACAAATGGCTTGATCAAAATCTGAACCCAGAGCCCACGCACTTCACACCAAAGCAGCGCTGTGCTAACTGCTACCAAGTCTCAGAGTCAGAGCCTGGTCATAAGTTCTGAATATCCCAGCTTGTCACTGCTGTTCTCTAAATGAACGTTGGCAACTAAGCAATGCTGGTTCTATTGTTTGCATTCGGCTTCTCAGTTATTGTTTTCCTCTTCTGTCAGAGGTCCTCGCGTGGGACATTTGTGCGCAGCAGTGCAGGTCATCGGATAGCGAATTAGGGTCCTGTAGCTTTTGGAGGCCGCGCTGGTGCCCCTCTGACAGCACTCTCCACCTTACCTGCTATCTCTGCTTTTCACGGGCACTAGGATTGTAAATTATATGACTGCTTTCTCAGCTCTCCTACCTTCCTCCAACCTCCCCCAACCTAACTCTCTGTGTACCTGTCAGGCTTCGCCGAAGATGCATTAAATTCTAGATGGTGGAAAACTGACTCTTGCGTAACAGGTGGGTGGAAAAAGGCCATGAAGCCTTATATTCCCATTCAGATGGCAGCCGACTTTGAGAAATAAAAAGGGGAATGCTTAGGAGCAAATTTTCAGAAAGAAAAAATATTTTCATACTCATTTTTTTCCCTCTAAAGACAGCAAAGGAATCAAAATCAGAGTAGTAAAGGTACACTTTTTCTGTTTTTTTTTCCACTGATGGAATAAAACCTATAATCAACCTCTGAAGTTGCTCTAGGCACAGAGCTCTTATTGATCTCAACAGCTATTTTATGTATGGGAGACACAAATATCTCTGGTGACTTTACAAGGTCTGGTAACCTCATTTGAGAAGCAGCAAAGATGGTAGAAACAAATTGGGTCAGGAGTACTCAGTTCTAGTCCCACTACTATTAAGTAAAAAATGCAATTGAAAATTCATGTCTATTGACCCACTGGCACAGAAGTATATGTGATTGTCTAGAAAATTATTACATGTTGACATCTCCTTTTTGGACATGTCATTGCTGTCTTGGTACAGGAAAAGGAACTGAGAATGAGGCACCAAAGCTGGGGGTAAAGTCATAACAAACCCTGTAACTAAAGAGTATGTTGCTAGAATTTTCCAAGGAATGACACAGAGTGAAAAGCCCACCCTGAAAAAGTAGGTGTTTCACTGTCATTCCTTGCTCCAAATCACATTGAACCAAGCGACAAGTAGTTTGAAAATGGTTACAATTTTCAGATTTTGCATCTCCCCATACCCTTTAATAAAAATGAGCATGCCCTTTGTATGAAATTGGGAACCAAAAAATACGAATTATACAGAGACATCAGATAGAAAAAAGAAAACAGAAAATAAGAATTAATGATACCATGTATTTTAGATGACTTCAGAGTTAGTGCATCACTATTATTTCCTCCAATGACTCTTGTTTGCCCAATATTTTTCTTAATAAACTATACACAATTTACATGCACACAGCCAAACGTCTATTCACTCATTCATTCATTTATAAAGTGGTCATACCCATTCCTCCTTCCAAATGTTTATCCCATTATGCCTGGTCAATTATCACAACCTTTTGCTTATTTTCCTACCCTCTGTTTCTTTGTCTTTGGTGGTCACATCTTTTCAAATCACATTGTCCTTGGTCTGCCCTCAGAGTCTTCCAGGTTTCTTGCGTTAGAAGACTGAGGGAATCGTAGAGTTCTTCACTTAAGCAGGAAATGTTGGAAGAGGATTAGAATTGGAGAATGGGTGGGTGGAAAGAATAGATTGGGACTT
>CAUYSK010016785.1:0-18989 GCA_963575035.1 Avahi laniger | reverse complement strand
CACAGCAACCTCAAACTCCTGGGCTCAAGTGATCCTCCTGCCTCAGCCTCCCGAGTAGCTGGGACTACAGGCATGCGCCACCATGCCTGGCTAATTTTTTCTATATATTTTTAGTTGTCCAGATAATTTCTTTCTATTTTTTTAGCAGAGACGGGGTCTTGCTCTTGCTCAGGCTGGTCTCGACCTCTTGAGCTCAAACAATCCGCCCACCTCGGCCTCCCAGAGTGCTAAGATTACAGGCGTGAGCCACCACGTCCGGCTAGAGTTTTTACATTATTTAACTTTGTGACTGTGTTGTAATAACATTAGCTTAAAATACAAATACACCATACTGCTGTACAAGAATATTTTCTTTCTTTATATTCTTATTTTATAAGCTGTTTTTATTTTTTAAATTTCTATATTTTTTTCTATTTAAACTTTTAAGTTAAAACTAAGACATAAACACACACATTAGCCAAGACCCATACAAAGTCAGGATCATCAATATCACTGTCTTCCACCTCCACATCCTGCCCTGCTGGAAGATCTTCAGGGGTAATAACACCGTGCATGGAGCTGTCATCTCCTATGATAACAAGGCCTTCTTTTGGAATAACTCCTGAAGAACCTACCTGAGGCTATTTTACAGTTAACTTTTTAAAAAATAAATAGAGTACATTCTAAAATAACAATAAAACGTATAGTATAGTAAATACATAAAACAGTAACATAATCCTTTATTATCATTATCAAGTATTACGTACTGTACATAATGTACATGCTATCATCTTACATAACCGGCAGCACTGCACATGTTTATGTACACCAGCATTGCTACAAACACACGAGTAATGCATTCTGCCACAACAGCACAATGGCACGATGGCGACCACATCACCAAGGGAGAGCAATTTTTCAGCTCCATTGTAACTTTATGGGACCACTATCATATAAGTAGTGCATCATTGACTCAAATGTTATGGAGCAGTGACTGTACTTGTTTAAAGTAAATGAAAACAACCCAATATTACACCATCCAGAGTAAGTTATTATTTTTAACATATCTTGAAATACCCTTTACATGGAAATGCTCATGTATTTTTTTTTTAACACATTGACTACGGTGCTAGAAAAATTTTTTTTCCCTTGGGGCCACAGTATTTTATTACAAAAATAGAATAAAAACTTCTAAAACAAAATGATCCTATCTAATTTAATGAAAATTTGTTATTTTTTATTGTTTTCTGTGCATGAGTTATATGCAACTTGAAAAATAGTTCTCGCAGCTCCCAAGATGAATAGATATGTGAGTTACATATGTTTCACGAGGCCCCAGGCTCAAAACCAGCATGAATTAAATACAACTCACATGATAGTTAATGTGTTAATAATGGGTATCGCATCATATATGTCATTTGATATTCTACTTTTTAAATTTGCTATTTTCAAAGTATTTAATTTGGTATCGGCAATCATTCTTCAAAAAAACTTATTTTAATGGCTACGCAATACTTAAGCATACTGTCATTTAAAAATGTATTTAATGATTCCCCTAGTTTGAGCATTTGTGATGCTTCCATTTGTTAGTTACTAAAATCACTTGCTGTCCTCTCTTCCTCACTGTCTGTGTTCTTTTTTAACCCGTTAGACCCTAGCTTCTGTTTGTAACACTCCAAAGAAAACATTATGACAAAGGTCCCCAATGACCTTCTTAATAGCCAAAATCATAGGACTCTGCAACTACAAACAGTAACTGCAAACTTTAGAATCAGATGTATCTGGGTTCAACTTCTGACTTTACCACTTAGAAGCTATGTGATCATGAGTAACTTAT
Source organism: Avahi laniger (assembly GCA_963575035.1). Taxonomy (NCBI): domain Eukaryota; kingdom Metazoa; phylum Chordata; class Mammalia; order Primates; family Indriidae; genus Avahi; species Avahi laniger. The sequence goes on along the minus strand of CAUYSK010016785.1, from coordinate 17,173 downwards.
TTAATTTTCCATGATTTTTTTTCTCCTCTGTAAAATGAAGCTCACTCTTACATTACCTTTGCTTATTAATGGCCCCCAAATGCAAAAGTAGTGATGCTGGCAATTCAGATATGCAAAAGAGAAGCCATGAAGTACTTTAGGTGAAAAGGTAAAAATTCCCAATAAGGGGGAAAAAAATTGTAAGCTGAGGTTGCTAAGATTTATGGTAAAAACAATTCTACCTGTGAAATTGTGAAGAAGGAAAAAGTTTTTGCCAGCGTTGCTCTTGTATCTCCAATTGCAAAAGTTATGGCCACAGTGCGTAAGTGTTTAGTAAAGATGAAAAGGGCATTAGATTTGTGGGTGGAAGATATGAACAGAAATTTGTTCCAACTGATAGCAACATGTTGCACTGGAAAGCACTAAGCCCATGTTAAGACTTCAGCAAGGGATCCTCTGAAACAAGTGACAACAAGTTATTTACTGCAAGTAAGTGATGGTTATACAGATTCAGGATTAGGTTTGGAATGAAAAATATAAAAATTATTAAAGAGGCTGCACCTGCCGATGAAGAATCTGCTGTCAAATTTCTGGCAGAGTTGAAGAAGTTGCTTAAGAAGAAAGGATACCATCCAAAGAAGGCTTCAATTGTGATGAAACTGGGTTCTTCTGGGTGAAGATGTCCAACAGAATCTCGATTCATTAAAGTGCAAAGGAGGAATCAGGGCATAAAACATGGAAGGACAGATTAACTCTGGTACTATGTGGCAACACTGTAGGGCATATAATAAAGCCAGGCATGGTGTACAGAGTGAAGAACCTACGCACTTTCAAAAACAAAATCAAAAATTATCTCCCCATGTTCTGGCAACATAATCAGAAAGTGTGGGTGACAACCATCTTGTTTATGGAATGGTTCCACCAATGATTCATCCCAGAAGTGAAAAAATACTTGGAAGAAGAAGGGTTGAAATTTAAATCCTGTTAATAATATACAACGCACCTGGCCATCCTGAATCTGTTTGCTACGAAAGTGAAAATGTTGAGGTTGTATTTTTAACTCCACTACAACCACACTGCTTCAGCCTCTTGCCCCGGGCATCATTCAACTTGTCAAGAACACAAATACCCACCAGGTATTTGATCACATTCAAACAGCAATTGATACGGACCTTAACCTGGACATAATGCAGTGCTGGAAATCATTCACTACTGCTGAAGCAATAATATTCATCAAAGCTGCAATGAATGAATTAAAACCAAAAACTATAAATGCCTACTTGAGGAACTTATGGAATGAAGTTGTAAGTGATTTTAAAGGCTTCTTAAAGATCGATGGAAAAGTTAGGAAAATCATTCACACGGCAAGACATGTTGGTGGAGGATTTACCAACATGCTTTATGAAGAAGTTAAAGAACATATTGAAGGCCCTTGACAAGTGTTAACCAACAAGGAATTGGAGGAACTTGTTGAGTCATCTGCAAAGTAAGAGGAGGTGAAGAAGAAACTGAAGCAGAATCAGCAACACGGTCGTTACTAAAATTTGTCAAAGTGTTTTGAGCTGCATAGACATTAAAGGACAAAATTATGGAATGCGATCCTAGGATGGAACACAATACTAAAGTCACCCATATGATCACCAAAGCATTACAAGCTCTTCAGCAATACTTTGATAAGTTAAAAAGAAAGAGACAACTTCAAATTACAATGTTTTTCCAAAAAATTTGAGCAAAAAAAACTTTCAACTATCAAGGATCCACAACCATCGACATCATCATGTGCCTGTGACTGGACCATCAACATTGTTATGGCTAGATGATCCAGGATCACCTGAAGTAGATGATCCTCCTTCTGATGTATTGTCAGAAGATCAATAGTAGCCTAAGGCTATGTCAGATTGCCTATGTCATTCACCTCACTTCATCTCATCATGTAGGTTTATCATCTCATATCATCACAAAAAGAAGGGTGAGCATAATACAAGAAGATATTTTGAGAGGGGGGACCACATGCACATAATTTTTATTACAGTATATTATTATAATTGTTCTATTTTATTATTGTTAATCTCTCATTGTGCCTAATTTATAAATTAAACTTTACTATAGGTATGTGTGTATAGGAAAAAACATTATATATATATATATAGGATTCGTTATTATCCATGTTTTCAGGCACCCACTGGGGGTCTAGGAACATATCTCCCTCAGTTAAGGGAGGACTACTGTAGTTTTATGATCAGGTACCAAAAAGATGACTTTAAGATTTCTAGCCATGGAAACCATTTATAGAAACTGTAGAAGGAGAAGGTTTGGTGGTAGGGGTTAGATGAAGTATGCAGTTGTGGCAGTTTTAAAAGTTAGATTACAAGTTCTTTCAAACTCTTCTCATCAAGAAGTAGAGACTAATTCCTCTCCTCTTGAATAAGGGCTAAACTTAGTGACTCACTTCTAACAAACTAAATATGGCAGAAGTGATATCACGTGAATTTTGAGGCAGTATTACGACAGATGAAAGAGTTTCTATCTAGCATTTCCTCAGAACACTTGTACTTAAAAGCCAGTCACCATTCAGTGAAAAAGCCTAGGCCACAAGAGGCCACATAAAGGTATTCTGTCCAATAGCCCCAGCTGAGGGCTAGCTATGTGGCCAACTGGCCAGTTTCTAGCTGAAGCCAGCATCAACCATAGAACATGTGAAAAAGGAAGCCTGTGAGATGATTCCAGCCCCAGCCACCACCAGAGAACAATCACATGAGATTTGGGGAGAGAACAGCATAGCTGAGCCCACTCTACTCCCAGAACCATAAGATTTAATAGTAATAAATGATTGCTATTTTACTTCATTAAATGTGAAGGCGTTTGTTATACAGCAATAGCAATGGTAGCCACAACAAAGAGAGCACAATTTCACTCTGAAAATAAGCATCTTCCATTACTCACACATAGACCTTATCAGGAAAACAACTCATTTTTTGTCTTCAAAGTTACCAAATTGATTTTTTAAAAATCTAAAGTAACAAATTCATTATACTATATTCTGGAAACTTGTAAAATATGGAAGAAAATTTAGCCTCTATTTGAACAAACACAAAAACAGCTGTTAAATCTTATAGCCAAAGACAAATAACATTGATGGATATCAGTATAAAAATTGTGCATGAAACTGGGCACTGAAGTAAAATAAATCAACTAAATCAATCAAATAAACATTATATACAAATAAAAGGAGTAGGCATTTATTAATTTAATTAGAGGGAACACCTTCAAGAAGATGATGATTTTCAGTAAATGAAAAAAGTAAATGAATTTGGTGGAAGAAATATTGGGTCTATTACCTATTCCAAATGCAAAATGGTAACCAGAGAAAGTTGGCAAGAGTTTGAGAGAAGTAGATGACATTAATATCAGAATAAGAAATAAGAAACATGAAATATTCTAGTGAAGATTTTTTTCTGTTAAAATGTTTTTAAATAACTGATTTTTCAAACCAATGTTTCATAATGAGTTTATAAAATATTTAGAGAAGTTATGTAGAACTTATTTAGAAGTTATTACACTACTTAGAGAATTTATAACAGCATATAAAATCAAACAATCATACAAATCAAATAATATACAAAATCACAATATTATATAAAAGTCATCATAACGACTAATTTAGCATTGCTAGGGGAATAAATATTGTGACCAGAGAAACAGATTAGTTCTCTAGAATGACTTGAATAAGATGAACAGTAGCAAACAGGAATTACTACTTTGTACTCAAGAATCATTACCACATGTTTGTGATAACACTACGTATATACCCTTCGCTTCCAGTCACACATACTCACCACGTTCCCACTCACACTCATCAGTAACACCCTGTTTTATGAATTCATAAGTATGTACATATATACACACACATATATGTACTATATATGTACACATGCACACATGTATGTACGTATATATTTGTATATATGTATGTGTGTATGTATGTATATACGTGTTTGAATATATGTGTGCATGTGTTTTTAAAAGCCCATTAACGGACTTGATAATTACATAAAACCATACTGTGAAAAAAAAAATGAACTATTAAAAACATTACTAGCTGTTTCATACCTGAACTTGTAGGTACTTCCACAGTAATACTACTATATGGTGGAGGAGAAGAGTCAGTTTCAAGTGCTGATGCTGAAGGAGCAGTCTGCACAACCTGTGGTGATGAGTTTGAAGTAGATGGTTGCTCTACAGCAGATGATTCTGAATTGTCCTCTTCATTGTGAAGCTAAGACAATGAAAGAAAAAGAAAAATTTAATGTAATACTACTTATTTTTTTTAATTTAAGCTAATTTTAAAAAAGATCATTTCAGGCAAAGAATCACTTCTTGGTCAAACACAAAGTAAAATCGCATTTTTAAAAATGAAAAAAAAATTTAAATACCTAATCATGATTTAGATGTTTAGAATTTTAATAGTTTTTCTATAATAAAGATGAAGTTCAAATTAAGAATTTATAAAGAAAAAAATTACACTTCAAAATAGATTCAAATTTATGTAATACTATAGTAGATATCAAGTGTCTGCCAAGTATCAGTCAGTACATAGCACAAAGAAAAGCAAAAATCCTAATAACATAGCACAATACCATCTCTACTACATTTGAATCTAGGATAATTGAAAATGGAAATGGAATTAATGAAATGGAATAACAGTGTATAAGCATTCTAAAAATGTGAAGTATTCTTAAGTAGGTTTCCCCAAATACAAAAAATTTACTTATAATGCAATATGACCCAATGCATATGTAAAATTCTAGAAAATGTTCATCACAACAAATTCATTGAGAGCTCAGTAAGTGCTAATACAATAATATGTTGAAATCTTTACTCATTTAATTCATTTAATCCTCACAACAAACCTATGAAGTAGAAATTGTTATTATCCCCGATTAAAAGGAAAAAAAAAAAAAACTGGGAATTACAGAGACTAAAGTAACCTGCCAAACATCACAACAGCTAGGAAAGGTAAAGTCAGGAATTAAACCCAAGCAGTGTGTGGCTGCGGACTTTTTACTTTATTTACGATAACCTCTGAAATGGTCATTCTTCAGGAATTGATAATAACTACATGCAGGCAAACTAATGATATGAGCCCAAGGTATCAATACTATAAAAAGTGATTCATCGGCTGGTGCACTGGCTCATGCCTGTAACCTTAGCATTTTGGGAGGCTGAGGCAGGAGGATAGCTTGAGGTCAGAAGTTAGAGACTAGCCTGAAAAGAGTGAGACCCCATCTCTACAAAAAGAAAAATAAATTAGCTAGGTGTGGTGGCACAGCACCCCTAATCCCAGCTACTTGGGAAGCTGAGGCAGGAGGATCACTTGAGCCCAGCAGTTTGAGGTTGCAGTGAGCTATGATGACGCCACTGCACTCTAGCCCAGGTGACACAGTGAGAATCTGTCTCAAAAAAAAAAAAAAAAGATTCATCAAGAAAGTACTATAATTGATCCTTAAATATATTTGGAAAAGGCCTTATTAAAATATTTTTAATATATTTTTAAAACTAGAATCTCAGTTTCAAAAGAAACTACCAGTTTTTAATATCATTTAATTTTCATACCTTAATTTATTCCTGTTAACTTTAAGAAATTTAATATTAAAAAGAATTGTTCAAAGAAATTTTGTCATGAAGCTACTACACATACAAATTTTAATATGATGTAGCAAAATGAACAGGGATTTTGAAGTTTAGAAAGAACAGCATGTAAATTTTTGCTTCACCTTTTACGAACTTTGATACACTTATCTTCTCAGTGTTCATCTGTAAGTTCTGAATACAGTCAAAATCCTCATAGAGTTGTAAAATAATATTTGAAAAGCATCTAACACATGAGATGCAATTAATAAATACTAGTCTTCTCCTTTTATTTAGTAAACTTTATTTCATGAACTCAAAAAAGAAATTATGTGGTACTATCAGTTCAATAAGTAGTCATACACTTATCTCTAAGAAATAAAAAATATATATGCAAAGTAAAACAGGAGGTCGATTTACCACACTGCTCTTTGCATATGTCTTGGTAAGTGATCACACTAGCAAAACATTTTGTAAATTACTATACCTATTATAACTTAAAAAACTGTGATAAATACACCTAAAATCCATTTCTCAAATTACTAAGACAACTCTTTCCACAAAACAATTCAAAGAAATTGAATTTGAAGACCAAACAATAAAGTGCACTTTATGATTATAAACTTTATGAGGTTTACATTTACTTGCAGCAGGTTTCCAAGCAGGCCCTAAATGACTACCCTCTCGTCTAGCAACAATTTGCACCTGGTATTACAATGCATCTCCCATGCTTTCCCAATACATAGTACCAAGAGAATTCTTCATTTAATCATCTTTAAGTGATCATATTTTAAGGGCAAAAATGTTAGATGAGCAAAGTAGGGCAAATAAAAGTAAAGCACAGATATTTACTTGGTAACATCAACTAAATAATTAATAGTGAAGGTGTCAAAAAGAGAAAACCACTTTTTCACATCTCCTATTAAAGCTGCAAATGTAGATACAATGAACTTTACTAAAGAAAAAAATCTTTTATAGCAAAACAGCTCTCCTCCAGTTCCTCAGAAGAAACACTCCTTATACCACATCAAATACATAAATGTGGTCCCTAGAATGACCAAGCCATTTTTAAAACTTGTCAAAATTTACTAAAAAACTACAATGAAAAGAATAACTACAGACACTCATAAAGATGAGCTCTGAAGTAAAGCTCTGGAACCTGTAAAACATACCCTAATTTATTTCAACAGCCCTACCTAACACATACAGCTTTACTTTTACAAGATTATAATGCACAGTGAACGCTGCTATGCATCAGCAGTAAAACCCAATAACTCAGTCAGCAACCTCTACCTACGGTAGCATATAACTTCCAATTTACTTTAAATGCCACCTTTCAATTTTGATATTTTGTAAGCAATAAAATTGCTTCTATAAATAAACCAACTTTGACTGCCTTTCAACTATCTCCATTACAAGAGTTCAAATCAAATTAGACGATGCCATTTGGAAATAATTTCCTTTAACCATGTTGTCAAATGGTTCTATTTTACATTCTTTTAACAATTACCTAAATATCTGCTTAGTCTCTATGTTCAATAAAGAAAAAAGAAAAAAAAGGAAACAATTATTATTTAAAAAAGAAAAAAAACCAATTCCTAAATAGCAAAAAAAAAAAAAAAAGAGGAGGAGCAGGGTAGAAGGGACCTCCTTGTATATACAGTGATGAACTAGGCTCTGTGGCCCTACTCACATTTCACCTCAAAAACTATCATGCCAGCTCTTCGTCCTTATGAGCCTCCTGAAAAAATGTGGGCAATATAGCACATGAAAACTAAAATATGTCTTTAATATAGCAAGTAGGCTGGTGAAAAGTTGCATGCTGAATGAATCACTATTTTTTTGCCTAAAGGAAAAAAGATGCCAAGAGGGCTAACTTAAAATTATCTGTATCTAGTTTTATAGATATACATAAAGTGTTTTTAATTATAAGAAAACTATAAGCATTATGATTAACTCTAACTGGAAGTACAGCCTTCTAGTGTATAAAATAGTGTTTCTTTCACTTTCATTGGCATGTCTCCAATAGTATAGACCTTTATTCTATCTGAAGGTGATAAAATATTAATGTAATAATTGGAAGTTTTGCTTCTGAGAAGCTAGAGACCTCATTGAATGTTTTCTAAAAGTACCAAGATGAGAATGTATAGATGTGCTATCAAGGGTTACGTGGCAAGCAGTGCCCTCTATCAATGTCTGGTGAGTTGGCCAGCAATATGGCCTTTTTTTCATTTGTCTTCCCATTTCTTTTCTTTTCTGTTTTAATTTGGGCATAGGTTGGAATTACAGGAGACAACTGTAAGATTTTGCTAAAAAAAAAAAAAAAAAAAAAAATTTAAAGTTGTAAGTAAAAAAGCTATCTAAAGAGCTGATGTTTTTTGTGTATTACCATATTATGACTATATTTAGTATCAGTGGGCAGAACTGGGAATGAGTTAGTAGTTGCAGTGAGATAAATTCTAGCTTAATAAAAAAATTTTTTTTATTATTAGAGATACCCATGGTACTATCCTTTTTGTGAGACAACAAATATTTTCAAGTAGAGTCTGGAGGATGAACTGGCAAGGCTTTGGTATAACTAGGGTGATCCACACCTGTTTTTCCCAGGACACTTTCACTTTATACCTTTTGTTCCAGAGTCCCCACCCAATTGAGCATTTTTCCTACCCTGTTCATTCTCAAAAATGTTCCAGTTTGATAAATTAAATGGTCAATCTACATATAATGGAGTTCTTGTCCTCAGTAGAATATTAGAGTAGATCACACAAAGGGTCCTTTTAATTCTAAGACACTATGACGCCAAAAAAAAAAAAAATGTCTATAGTAGTCTCTATTATTCTATGTTGCCTTATTTAACACTTGATTTAGAGGAGAAAACAGATTAGAGTTGCAATAAAATCAAATGGCAGAGTAAAGCTACTCATCTAAATCACCCTAGAAGAAAGTGAGCTACACCTCATCAGTGCTCCTAGGATTAGATAATTGCAGGTGATAAGAGAGTTCCACAGATAGCCCAGGTGTTCTAAATCAACAGCTCAGAAGAAACGTTTCCATTAAACAGTGCTGCTCAGTAAATGGAGCTAGATTTTCCACCAATAAAACTCAATTATACCAGTCTTTCATACACACAGCCATTTAAGCAAATTAATAGAATTTTCTTAAATTTAGGGTTCTTTTCTAAATATTTTCCCACTAAACCTTTGTTCTCTCTAAACTCTTTTCTACTAGAGGGAGATGGCATAAGACAAAGCAAAAATAGGAACCATTAGGAAACAAATGTATAAGTAGCAAATGAATATTAATGAAACACTGCAAGTTAGCAAATCAAGTCTAATTTTCAGCTTCTTGTTTTGAACATACACTGATATTTGGTGTGTTTTAGTAAAGGCATATTTTCCACCAGTATTAACAATTCTTGTTAGCGTAATAGAACATACAAGTATAGCCACGGACCATATAATGTTTCAGTCAACAATGGACCACCTATATGATGGTGGTTCCATAAGATTATAATACTACATCTTTACCTTTTCTATGTTTAGATAGGTTTAGATACACAAATATTTATAATTGTGTTACAACTGCCTACAGTATTCAGTATATTAACATATCGTACAGGTTTGCGGCATAGGAGAAATAGGCTACACCATATAACCTAGGTGTAGTAGGCTATATCATCTAGGTTTGTGTACGTACACTCTATGATGTTCACAGAACAACAAAATCACCTAAGGACTCATTTCTCAGAACATGAAGTCAAGCGACGCATGACTGTATTTCAAGGTACCCCACAAAGAGCACCATGCGCTCCAATCCAGACGCTCCATTTCTTTTGAAAATAACACAATCTGGAATTGCAACCAAACAAAAAAATGTATGAATCAGAAATAGTATCTGTCTTTTTAAGAAAATGTAAGGAAAGGGATAATTAAAGGGGCAATAAAGTGATTACAGAATAAAAACCCAAATTTATGTTGTCAGACTAGACTGTTTTTCTGAGCTCCAGACCTGTGTCTCTGTCCATTACTCCATCTCTTAAAAAGACACTAGACATAATCACATACAAAAAAGAGTTCTGGGTCTGTATATGTTAAATTCTTTTCCACCCACGCCTCACTCACTGTCTAGATAATTCTATATATTGTTCAGATCGCAGCTTAAAATCAAATTCTCAGGAAAGCCCTTCTTGTCTCCCAGTCTACTTTTGGGAGACAAGAAGGGCTTTCCTGAGAATTTGACTCTCTCCTAAGAACTTGACTCTCTAACATAATCTTAACCTTAACCCTCTTCTTCAGAGCACTTACCACAATAGCAATTTTATTTTATGTAATCATTCATTTACACTCTTTCTTCCCGCTAAAGTAAGAGCTCTACAAAAGTAGAGGTTGTATCTGTCTTGTTGAACCTGAAAATAAAAGTCAGTCCTCAAAAGCACAGATTCTGCTTTGGTTAAAATTAGATGAAAATACAATATAGGTCACCACTCACAATAATATAAGATGGAAAGCAATGAGAGAGAATAACCTTTTTAACCCAAGTACTCTAAAATCCCTAACAGCTAATTATTACTTTCCTTAGTAAGTTAAGGGAGAGGGCTTTGGAGAACATTTACATCTCAAAGCCCTCCAGAGGACAAAGAAGCCAAACAGGTAGGCTAAAGATCTTACATGAATTTTTATTACATTTGAATTACAGCTCTGGTTAAATTCTTTTTCATATGCTAAAACTGCAACAGAAATATACTAATCCTAAAATTCCCTCCTTGCATTCAACATGCTCTATATAGAACATTCATTAGTTGTGTTCACAGTCCTTTCATTAAATGATGTATGCTTCTTGAAATGTTATAAAATATCAACAAAAAGATACTCTCTTCACAACTATATTTATCTTCCTCAGAGCTAACCTAAGAAAATACGCATTGACAACTCTGTCTACAATTATGCCTCTTTATCAATAGATAAGATCTTAACAGTTTATTAACAGCTTGCTGATTTCCTAGTCTTGAAGGAGAAAAAAAGAAGAGAAAAGAAAAAAACAACAAAAAAGAGAAAAATATTTGAGTGTGTTAGGCTGGCACCTTCTCATATTTCCTTTCCTCTAAGGTTGTCTATCTTCCAGGGCACTGCTCCCTGCTGGCCTCCACTTACTTTCTCAAAATCTCCTGATTATCCAACAACCTAGCTCGCATCATTTTAGCATGAAAAGACCATAATGTGTGTCATAAATGTCTATATATTTCATCACAGTAAGGTATTCGGTCTCACTTTTTGTGGTTTTTATACCACAATATGTGTTAGATATAATATATTTTAAGTTTACTTTTTAAAAAGAGCATTTTTTTGGAGTCTGGTCACTAATTTGGGCTTGTGTCTCTCCAAAGTGCAATATCCTGATTTCATCAATGCACACAGTTTTTTGAGATATATTTGTTAGTGACTATGCTGTAGTCTTACACAATTAGGGTAGACATGATTGTGTCCCTAAAATACTTTCCACCCCTCTTTCATTATAAATCCACAGTAATTTGGGTGGAAATTAACCCACCCCACTCCATGACTAGGCCCTGATTATCTATTTAATACAACAGTCAGGATACTCCTTTGCCACAGCAACTGTTTCCCAACCAGCATGACCCTCCTCCTGAGAAGGATACCTGGGTCACAGATAGGTGGTAAGATAAGCTGAGATGATCCATTTAGAGAATCCATCCAAAACTGCTGTGGATGGCTGCGAGAGAAATGACGACTAGAAAAGGAAAGTTGGATGAGTGATGAGCTCCACCCCCAGCCACTTCCTCAACACAGCTAAGAAAACATCAAGGCACTTCTTAGTCTTTTCGTAAATTAACAGAGCTGACTAATTTTCAAAACAAACCTGCCTCCCATCAAATGTGTTTTATTAGAAATGATAACACAGGGTGATTCCAGTTTTTAAGATTTTCCTCCTTAAGTGGCTTCGGGACCATTATTTAACTCAGATGGAGAAGCTATTCCAATATATTTTTTAAAAGCAGAAGAAATTTTAAATAATGTTTAGTTATAAAACTATTTAAATTTTTAAGTTTTCAAAATATTCCAATGCTCTGATTTTTACACTAATATATTAGTATTCTACCCAACACAGGCAATTGATAATGTAACAATGGCAATTTGTAATAAAAAGTTTTATTCCTTCTGTTTCCTTAATCAAATTAAGTAAGAACAGGGCCAGGCACGCTGGCTCACCCCTGTAATCCTAGCACTCTGGGAGGCCGAGGCGGGTGGATGGCTCAAGGTCAGGAGTTTGAGACCAGCCTGAGCAAGAGCAAGACCCTGTCTCTACTAAAAAATAGAAAGAAATGATCTGGACAACTAAAAATATATAGAGAGAGAAAAAATTAGCCGGGCATGGTGGCGCATGCCTGTAGTGCCAGCTACTCGGGAGGCTGAGGCAGCAGGATCGCTTGAGCCCAGGAGTTTGAGGTTGCTGTGAGCTAGGCTGACACCACGGCACTCTAGCCCAGGCAACAGAGTGAGACTCTCAAAAAAAAAAAAAGTAAGAACAGTTTGACAGATTCTCCAGTAAGTTTCTGATTTGCATCTACCAAGAATTAGTAAATGCGCTAGCTGGTAAAGTTTAAAAAGTGAAACTACATAAAGAGTATATATCTAATAATAAAGGACTGAGACATTAAAACATAGTAAAAATATCAAAATAAGCAATCAGAATCTGAACATTCAACATGTTTTAAAAGCAAAACCATTAAGACACAAGAACAGGAAACAAGAGCTAGTAAATTCTAATTGCAACCATTTCCTTCTAGTCAACAATCAGTTTCAAGTTTGCACCGCTTTAAGAGGCCCTAGGGGCTTAGGGACCCTGGCAATCTCTAACAAGATCTGGGTATGTTTCTGCCTTCCCAATCAGATCATAAGCTTCGGAAACTTAGACAATATTCTTTGTTCATCTTAGTATCCCCTAAAACAGGTAGCAGAGTTTAGGGCACAGAGTTGGCTTCACATTGAATACACAACCCTCTAAGCCTGTGGTTCCCAACCCCCGCTTGGTACCGGTCCAGTCAGTGGCCTGTTAGGGACTGTTAGGTACCGGTCCAGTCTGTTCCTGTTAGGTCCAGTCTGTGGCCTGTAGAGCTCTGCCCCGCCCCATTCCCGTGGAAAAGTGGAAAAACTGCCTTCCATGAAACTGGTCCTTGGTGCCAAAAAGGTTGGGGACTGCTGCTCCTAGACTCCCAGAGTTTTTCTCTTACCTAAATAGGAGCTTAATCAAGTAATGGATGCAATATGTGCTGAACGCGTCAAGATCAAGTATCACACACCTCACAGATTTCTATGACTCCCTCGGTATTTTACACATAGTTGAAACTTGAAATATTTAATCATTCAACTGTTGTGAGGCAATCACCATAATTTAATAAGCAAATATCTGCCCCTAAAAGTTTACTAAATTAAACTATGTCTTCCAAAAACCATAGGTAACTGAACATGTACCCTAAACAAGAATATAAACTCCAACCCCACATTTACCCAACTCTTTAGATGTACTACTACTTCAAGAGATGGCCATGCTTAGCACAGTCAGACAAGTGAAGGAAATAAAAGTCTTTCACCCTAAAATATACTTTGATATATTTTGAGATGGCTATTCAGAGGGCCTGCAAACAGAAGTAGCCCTGCAAAGCTGTCTTTTGTGGAGGAGATTTCTATCTGTAGAGAAGGCTTTCTTTGAGGCCTTTCTGTGTAGATCTAGGAAAGATTAACTTAAGTCTTATACTTTTAAAGACCCGATAGAAACATTCATTCACCAGCTATTCTTTCAGAGGGCTGCTACCAGTGAGGTTTCATCTACATAACAAGACCCACTTTGCTAGCCAAGCCTCCTCTTCTCCCAATCCCATAACCTGTTTTGCCACAATCAATCCAAGGCTCCATTCTTTGTGTAACTTTAAAATGGTATATAAACTTCTGAACCTCACGGGGGATTAGGGCTAGTCACTCTGTGGTTATCCCCTGTGTGCACGGTAATAGGCCATTTCTCCTATTAATCTGCCTTTGGTCAGTTGATTTTTCAGCAAACTTTCAGAGGGCAAAGGAGAAATTTTCCCTTGGCCCCTACACAGCCAACAGTAAAGAGAGTTAAAAAAAAAAAAAAAAAAAAAGTCACAAGGAGCTCACCCTCTCCCACCACAGAATTTAGCAGGCTAAATTTACTGGATTAGGGATAAACTGCCTGACACTCCATGCACTAATGGAATAAGCATCAGTGACTTACAGCACAGTATAACAAATGTTCATACACAGGACTTTCACTTATCAAAAAAAAGTATATTGTTAAATAATGTAAGGACAAAAACCAAAAACAGATCACAAAAGGAACAATTTTTTATGCAGGTTAGTAAAAATGCTAACTCTACAAAAACAAATTCTGTTGGACAAAACACATAAAACAACATATGGAAGGAATATAAATTAATAAAAATAAGAAAATGTCCCTAGTAATCAGTCAAACGGTGCATTGGAAAGGATGGAGTTAGAATTGAATTATTGCTAGTAAGAGCATAAATTAGGCCAGGCGTGGTGCTTATACCTGTAATCTCAGAACTTTAGAAGGCCGAGGCAGAAGGATCACTTAAGGCCAGGAGTTCCAAGACCAGCCTGTACAACATAGCAAGACGCCCATCTCTACCCAAAAAAGGAAAAATTAGCTGGGTGTGGTGGCATGCACCTATTGTCCCAGCTACTTGGGAGGCTGAGGAAGGAGGATCACTTGAGCCCAGGAGTTCAAGGCTGCAGTGAGCTATGATTGTGCCACTGCAATCCAGCCTGGGAGACAGAGTGGGACTCTGTGTCTTAAAAAAAAGACAGAGAGAGAGAGAAAATTAATTAATTCAACCACCTTGAAGAGCAATTTGACAATTCCTAGTAAAGTTGAAGGTGTGCAGGACTCAATAATTCTACTTCCAGGCATCGACACAAGAAAACTCTCACAACTTAGACATAAAGAGACAGGTACAAGAATGTTCAAGGCAGCAATAGTTTTAATAGCGAAAAACTGAAAACAACTGTCTGGCTAGTAGGCAATGAATAAACTATTATTCCATAATTTATACGATTAATTATACCTATATTAATCATCATAGATAAATCTTAAAACTATGTTAAATGAATAAAGCAAGTTCAAAATGCATAAAACAGCAGAATATTGTAACAAATACAGTATATATTGTCTAGAGACTAAAGTATATATTGTCTAGAGACACATATAAGTATTAAAGGTAAAGCAGAAAAACATTCACAGAAATAATAAATATCAACTTCAGGATAATGTCAAGAGGAATAGGGAAGGGGAAGGCATGGAACATAACATCTCTTTTTAAAAAAAAAAAACAAAAAAGTTCAAGATCTGAAACAAATATAGCAAAATATGCTAACATCTATTATCTTCATGGTGCATACAGAACTATATTTTATATTGTTTTGTGTAGATTTATTTATGTTTGAAATGTTTCACAGTCTTAATGTTTAAATTTAAAAAAAAAATTGAGCCAGCCAAGCTGTCTTCCGTAGATGAAGTCAAATATTAATAAGTCAAGAGAGACATTTTCAAACATGAAAAAAGAGAATACACAGCACTCATGTGTCCTTCAACAAAACTACCCCAGGATGAAAACAAGGTAATCAAAAACTCAATCAAAATAAAAAGCACAGAAACAGAAAAGCAATGGAAAAGATATGGTGGTAAGCACTGAATCTGCTTAAATATAGAACTAAGGCTAAACACAGAGCTAAAGACTAAACTTCTGGTAAACAGAAAGCAAATGTTATATGCCCTGAAAAAGCAAAAATACAAACAACATAAAAGTAAGAACTGGAGAAAGAAGAGATAAAAGTATTAGTACCAATCATCTCATTTTTCACAGCAATTTAATCTCTAACACTAACATTTAAACATGCAGTTTTAGAAATTACTCTAATTTGATACTGTTTTTTATAAATTCTTTTCTTAATTTTAGTGAACGTAGTTTGTACAAAACGTAAGAGGTCTGAGGTGAGAAAATCTTTACCTAGAGTTTCAGCAGTTCTTTAAGATTTTTTCCCTTGTTATTAAATTCAAACAAAATCATACCTTATATTTTTAGTTTTAAAAGTAGTATAAATAGCATTATCCTATAATTATAAAAGTATTCCTATTTGTACATAAGCATGAATAGGAAGATGTTCACCAAGTGTCAAACATAGATTATTTCTGTTTTAAGATTTGGGTGCCTAGATTGCATGTTTCTTTACATTTATACTGCCTGTATTTTAAAAAAATAAGCATATGTCACTTTTATAAAATAAAAAGGTCATTACAAAACCACTCAGCCACTTCAGCCTAATAATCCCCATTTTATGACTATATCCTAAGGAACTACTGAGAAACTTAAAATAAGACTTCTTTATAAAGCTGTTCATCATGATGCTATAATAATAAAAAAACTGGAAAAAACCTACTTATCCAAAATAGAATAGTTAAACACACTGTATCAATATAATGGAATATTATACAGCTATTTAAAATGATGTTTTGTGTGGGGCGCGGCTTTCGTCTGGCATGCGCTAAAAGAGACCGCCTCTTGATGGTGCGTCAGGGACTGCCGCCAATCACATTCCGCCACATGTACTTGTGCTGTTATATAAGTCAACCGTACTTCCGTTCTGGGTCTCTCGCCATCTTGTTGAAGCTGTTCACCCCAATAAACTGCTGTCGGAAGAACTCCAAGTTGTTGCGTCGTTCTTGCTGGCAAGCACGGCGCGACACACTGTCACAAAGATTCCATCCACAGAAGGGCAGTCAAAAGCCTATTCCACTTGCCTGCCACGCCTGGCAGTTGTTACACTTTTTCTCTCAATGGCTTTTGTTGCTTACCTGAAACCTATTTTAGGGTCTATTTCATCCACTGATCTAATTCTGTCTGTTTTCTATATTGTGTTGCCCCCTTCTCTTAATCCCATCATGTACAGCCTAAGAAACAAGGCCATTAAGACTGGTTTGGAGAAGCTGATGTCTAGAAAGCTCTTGACAAAGCAGAATGTTCTGATTTTTCTCAAGGAATAGAAGTATTTCTCTCCTAACATTTGTGTTATGTACAGGGTTAATTTAAGCTAATATGCTGCAACTTTGTGCTTATCTTCGGGGTTGCCTGGAACCGTGATGCTGATCCTTGGCATGAAAGTGGAATGAAGTACACTATTTACTAATAAAGCTGTGCTTGGGTCTGACACACTGTGACTTTGGAGCCTTGCCAGAGAAAATGTACGCATTGACGATTTGCACCTGGTTTCTGTCAGGATATCTTGATTTCTGCTAATTGAGTTGGGTCACATATCTTTATTTTGGTTGCTTGACTAGAGTTATAAAAAACACATTCTCGAATGAGATTATGGATTCCCGGGTGTTGCAGTTTGTGATCTGAAGGGGAAATATGTTCTGTGTAATGTGGAAGGTTCCTGGGCCTGGATGCTCTGGACCTTCTTCAAATTTCATGACACTTTCTTGCTCCCGCTGAGCTATATCTTTGCCCTGT
>CAUYSK010016781.1:0-74431 GCA_963575035.1 Avahi laniger | reverse complement strand
TATTAATCCACTCATGTATTGATGGGCACTTGGGTTGTTTCCACATCTTTGCAATTGTGAATTGTGCTGCTATAAACATTCGAGTGCAGATGTCTTTTTTACAGAATGTCTTTTTTCCCTTTGGGTAGATGCCCAGTAATGGGATTGTTGGATCAAATGGTAGTTCTATTTGTAGCTCTTTGAGGTATCTCCATATTGCTTCCCACAGAGGCTGTACTAGTTTGTAGTCCCGCCAGCAGTGTATGAGTGTTCCTATCTCTCCGCATCCATGCCAGCATTTATTGTTTGGGACTTTTTGATAAAGGCCTTTCTCACTGGAGTCAAGTGATATCTCATTGTGGCTTTGATTTGCATTTCCTTGATGATTAGAGATGTTGAGCATTTTTTATATGTTTGTTGGCCATTAGTCTATCTTCTGTTGAAAAGTTTCTGTTCATGTCCTTTGCCCACTTTTTCATGGGGTTGTTTGATTTTTTCTTGCAAATTGTCCTGAGTTCTATATAGATTTGGATGTGTAGCATGCAAATATTTCCTCCCATTCTGTAGGTTGTCTGTTTGCTCTCACGATAGTTTCCTTGGCTATGCAGAAGCCTTTTAATTTGATCAGGTCCCATTTATTTATTTTTGTTGTTGCTGTGATTGCCTTTGGGGTCTTCTTCATAAATTCTTTCCCTAGGCCAATATCTGTAAGAGTTTTTCCAACATTTTATTCTAGAATTCTTATAATTGCATGCCTTAGGTTTAAGTCTGTTCTCCACTGTTTGTTGATTTTTGTGAGAGGTGAGAGGTGTGGATCCTGTTTCAGTCTTCTACAGCGGCTATCCAGTTTTCCTGGCACCATTTATTGAATAAGGATTCTTTTCCCCAGCATATGTTTTTGTCTGTTTTGTCAAAGGTTGGATGGCTATATGAGGATGGTTTTATATTTGGGTTCTCAGTTCTGTTCCATTGGTCTATGTCTTTGTTCTTGTGCCAGTACCATGCTGTTTTAGTTACTATAGCCTTGTAGTATAGCTTGAAGTCTGGTAAATTGATGCCTCCCAATTTGTTCTTTTTGCTTAAGATTGCTTTTGCTGTACGGGATCTTCTCTGCTTCCATACAAAGCATAGAATTATTTTTTTCTAGATCTGTGAAAAATGATATTGGTACTTTCATAAGGATTGCATTTAATCTGTATACTACTTTGGGTAGTATAGGCATTTTAACAATGTTGATTGTGCTGACCCATGAGAATGGTATGGTTTTCTACCTGTTTATGTCCTCTGCTATTTCCTTCCTCACTGTTTCATAGTTTTCCCTGTAGAGGTCCTTTATCTCCTTAGTTATATATATATTCCTAGGTATTTTATTTTCTTTCTTGCTATTGTGAAGGGTATTGAGGCTTTGATTTGGTTCTCAGTTTGACTGTTGTTGGCATATAGGAATGCTACTGATTTCTGTACATTGATTTTGTAACCTGAGACTTTGCTGAATTTGTTTATCAATTCCAGTAGTCTCTTGGCAGAAACTTTGGGGTTTTTTAGATATAAGATCATATCGTCAGCAAAAAGCGATAGTTTGACCTCTTCTGTCCCCATTTGGATGCTCTTGATGTCCTTCTCTTGTCTGATTGCTCTGGCTAGGACTTCCAGCATTACGTTGAATAGGAGCAGTGATAGAAGGTAAAGTTGTGTGGTTCCAGTTCTAAGTGGGAATGCTTTCACTTTTTCCCCTGTTAAGTATGATGTTGGCTGTGGTTTGTCATATATGGCTTTTATCATGTTCAGGTAAGTCCCGACCATGCCTATTTTGTTAAGCGTTCTTATCATAAAAGGGTGCTGAATTTTGTTGAATGTTTTTTCTGCATCTATTGAGAGGATCATATGGTCTTTGTTTCTCCTTCTATTTATGCGTTGAATTACATTTATAGATTTTCTCGTGCCAAACATCCCTGCATCTCTGGGATAAAGCCCACTTGGTCATGATGGATTATTTTTTTGATAAGCACCTGAATTTGGTTTGCTAGGATTTTGTTGAGAATTTTTGCATCTATATTCATAAGAGATATTGGTCTGTAGTTTTCTTTTTTTGTTGCATCTTTTCCTGGTTTTAGTATCAAGGTGATGTTGGCTTCATTAAACATGTTGAGGATGATTCCTTCCTTCTCGATAATGTGAAATAATTTTTGCAGGATGGGCACTAGTTCTTCTTTGTAGGTCTGGTACAATTTGGGTGTGAAACCATCTGGTCTGCAATTTTCCTTTTTAGGAAGGTTTTTTACTGCTGCTTCAATTTCAGTACTTGATACTGGTCTGTTGGGAAATTCTATTTCTTCCTGATTGAGCCTAGGTAGGCTGTGTATCTCTAAGAATTTGTCCATTTCCTCCACATTTTCAAGTTTATGTGCATAGAAATTTTTATAGTATTCATAAATGATATTTTGTATTTCTGTGGCATCAGTTGTAATTTCTCCTTTTCATTCCTGATTGAGCTTATTAGAGCCCTTTCTTTTCTGCCTCTCATTAATCTAGCAAGAGGTGTGTCAATTTTATTTTTTCAAAGAATCAACTTTTTGTTTTATTACTCTTCCATATAGTTTTTCTTTGTTATCGATTTCATTTAGTTCTGTTCTGACCTTTGTTATTTCCTTTCTTCTGCCTGGTTTTGGGTTGGTTTGCTCATCCCTTTCCAGTTCTTTGAGATGATTTATTAAATTGTTGATTTGTGATATTTCTGTCTTTTGGATGTAGGCATTTATGAATGTAAATTTTCCTCTCAGGACTGCTTTAGCTGTGTCCAACAGATTTTGATGAATTGTGTCTCCTTTATTATTTAGTTCAAAGAATCTTTTGATTTCCATCTTAATTTTCTCCTTAACACAATAATTGTTCAGCAGAAGATTGTTTACTTTCCATGACTTTGTGTAGAAATGAAAATTTCTGTTGGAGTTGATTTCTAATTTTATTCCACTGTGGTCTGAGAAGATACATGGTATAATTTCTATTTTTTAAAATTTGTTGAGACATGCTCTGTGGCCTAGGATATAGTCAGTCTTAGAGAATGTCCCATCAGCTGATGAAGAAAATATATAGTCAGTGGATTTGGAGTAATTGAGTGGATTTTGGGTAGAATGTTCTGTAAATGTCAGTCAGGCCCATTTGTTCTAGAGTTCTGTTTAAGTCCACTGTTTCTTTGTTTATTTTCTATTTGGAGGATCTGTCCTGGTCTGTCAGAGGGGTGTTGAAGTCCCTGGCTACTATGGTGTTGCTGTTTATCATTTTGTTTAGATTAAGTAGGATTTGCTTTATGGATCTGGGTGCACCTGAGTAAGGTGCATAAATATTTAGAATTGTTATGTCTTCTTGTTGAATTGTACCCTTCACCATTATATAGTGACTATCTTTGTCTTTCATTACCTTTGTTATTTGAAGACTAAGTATTTGAAATCAGAAGTGCTATGCCACCTTTTTTTGGCTTCCGTTTGCATGGAATAGTGTTTTCCATCCCTTCATCTTGAGTTTGAATGCATCCTTGTGGGTTAGATGTGTTTCCTGAAGACAGCAGATACTTGGCTTTTGTATATTTATCTGTTTGGCCAGCCTGTGTCTCTTTAGTGGGCAGTTCAAGCTATTCACATTTATTGAAAGAATTGATAAGTGGGGTAGATTTCTGTTCATCCTGTTGAGTTGAATTTTGTTGCTTTGTTTTCTCTCTTGAGCAATTGTGGTTTCTGGCCTTTGACCTTTACTTTTGGATGATTTTATACTGGTGAATAATTATTATGCTGATCCATGTGTAATGCTGTTTTAAGTACTTCTTCGAGGGCAGGTTTTTATTTGATGAATTCCCTGAGTCTTTGCTTGTCTGAGAAGGTCTTTATTTCTCCTTCATATAAGAAACTTAGTTTTGTAGGGTACAAGATTCTAGGCTGGGCATTATTCTGTTTGAGAAGAGCGAGAATGGGGCCCCAGTCTCTTCTGGCTTGTAAGGTCTCAGTTGAGAAGTCTGCAGTTAGTCTGATGGGTTTTCCTTTGTACGTTACCTACTTCTTTCGCCTTACAGCTCATGGGAGTGCCTCTTTCATGTTTATTTTAACCCGTCTGATGATTATGTGTCCTGGTGTATTTCTGTTTGCAATCGATCTCCCAGGAGTCCTTTGAGCTTCCAGTACCTGGATATCTAGATATTTAACAAGGCCAGGGAAATTTTCTTCCATTATATCCTTAAATAGTTTATCCAACCCTTGTGTATTTTCTTCATCACCCTCAGGGATGCCTATAATTCTCATGTTAGGCTCTTCACATAATCCTACGTTTCTTGTAGGCTTTGCTTTTTTCTCTTATTTCTCTGCTCTATCTCTGCAACTGACATTTAATTGAAAGGTGTTACCTTCAATCCCTGAGATTCTTTCTTCTGTTTGATTTACCCTATTTTTGAGGCTTTCCACTGTGTTTTGTAATTCCTTGAATAAATTCTTCATTTCCAGAAGTTCTGTTTGATTTTTCTTTAATATTTCAATGTCTTTAGTGAATTTGTCTTCCAAGTCTTGGAGTTTTTTTGTGTGGTTTCTTTGTGTTGGGTATCCATTTTCTCTTGCATATCATAGAGTTTTTTTTACAATCCATGTTTGAAATTCTTCTGTCATTTTAGTGTTCTAAATTTGGTTGATATCCATTGCTAAAGAGCTGGTGTTCCCCTTTGGGGGTGTGCTTTCAGTTTGATTCTTCATATTTCCAGAGTTCTTTTGCTATACCTTCCCATCTGGATCAGCTGTTACTTCTTACCTTTAGATTTTCGTTTGAATAATGACACACCCAGTTTAGTCTCTGAGCCAGTAAGTGGTGTTTGTGGGTGTGATTCAACCACACCCTATATGATGAGTCAGTAAATGCAGTAAAAGTGTATGCAAATTGACTTCCCTGTCAGTAGGTGGTGCTTGCTGGGCGTGCAAGCTGCAATGTTGTTTTTGAGTCCTGTAACCAGCTCTCCTTCCTCTGGAGAGGCACTCCAATGCCCCAGGTGGTGGGTCTGGCCCTGGGACTTCCAGGTGAGTCTTTATTCTCCATCTCAGCAGGGGCAGATGGGGAAGTGGGGCTGGGCGGGGCTGCATTGGGTGAGCCTGCCCTCAAGCTCCACAAATGCTGTTAACAGGGGTCAAAGGTCTGTTCTCTGCTTCGGGACAAAGCTGCCAGGGAGCAGCTGAAAATGGTCCAACTCAGCCAAAAAGTCTGTGTGTGCAGGTGGGGCTGATGGAGACCTGCAGTCTTGAGCAGGTCTGGCTCCGTTCCACCCTTCCCTATTCTGAAGTTTCTCATGCCAACTATCATATTGTTTCTGCTTTAGGAGAAAAGAAGCTCAGATGCCAGCCTGCCCGGCCTCATCTTCTGGGGCCGCGTCATCCTCCTGCAGGGACAGTCTCTTGAATAAGAGCTTTGTCTGCCCGGCCTGTGAGTCACTGTGACGAAAGAGACCCAGGGAGACTGGAGCCCAACGTTGGATTCTCTGGCCCAGACGTCACGTCACGGAGCTCGGGCTGCAGCTGCACAATCCTGGTTCCGACATTTCTGAACTGTCCTACGGGGACTAAAAGTTGCAAAAGGCGCTCACTGTCCCCATCCAACCTCCAGAGTGAGGCAGCACCTTGGTCTCCATTTCCTCCCACCCCGCACACGTGGCTTGCTTCCCTGCGTCTGGGAAACCTAACCCTAACCCTAACCCTAACCCTAACCCTAACCCTAACCCCACGGGACCCTGGGATGACATTCCCATGAGGAAGGCTGACTGGCTTCTTGTGCTCTCTTTTTCCCTAAAGCGCCAGATGGTGGCTCCTAAAAGCCAGACTTCAATACTTAGGATAAAAATGAAAGAAAAACTTCAGGATGGAAAAATGTGGAGCCCCTCCAGTCACCCGTTCACCCTGGAGCGCGCCCTGCACGCCCAAGGCCGCTGCCTCAAGGCCTGGGCTGTGTCTCACGTGCCGTGAGCAACCTGGGGACACGGAGCCGGAGCCTCTGCACACAGCTCCAAGTGCTGCTTAGGGCTGCAGATTCCCACCGCAGCCTCGCTTCCAACAACCCCTTAAAGAATAAAATTATCATCATAGAAACTCAAGCCCGCGATGAACAAACGGGAACTGTCTCTCGTGTGTGAATTCTGTCAGATGCCAGAAGCGTGTTTTTGGCGTGGGAATTTTGCAGACATGCGATGGATGGTTTCTTCGCACACACCCAGCTCTCCCTCTCCGAGGGCATGTGGTTCGAGTTCTTCGCCCTCACCGGCAGGGCCGAGGAGAGCAGGAGCTGGAGGGGCTGGGACCCGGGGGCCAGAGGAGCCGGGACAGGACTGAGAGCTGATTCAGGAAGGGGGAGGAACGTGAGCACACGGCAACCGTGGGAAAGAAGAGTCTCCCAGCTGGCGCCAGCACAAGGCCGTGGGTGTCGCCGTCACCCTGCAGCCATCGCTGACGCGGGGAGCAGCTTCTGCCCCGATGCTACGGTAAGGGA
Source organism: Avahi laniger (assembly GCA_963575035.1). Lineage (NCBI taxonomy): Eukaryota > Metazoa > Chordata > Mammalia > Primates > Indriidae > Avahi > Avahi laniger. The sequence continues at coordinate 67,948 of CAUYSK010016781.1, read as the reverse complement.
TGGTCTCTGGACGGGAGGGCTGGCATGGCACTACCAAGCCTGCACAGTCATTCCTTTCCAGCAGGGCCTGAGGGGGGAACGTGCACAGCACTGTGTCAGTGATTCCCGGAAATCGATGGCGCCCAGAGCCTAACAGAGCCCCAAATCCTGGGGTGACTCATCTGCCCCAATGGTGATTGAGCTGGACATCCTCTTTCCCTCTGTCCTCCAAAACCCGCAGCCACCGTGTGCCCTGACACCCGGAACCCTCCAAGGCCAGCAGAGGCAGGTTTGGAGTTGAGGGACCCAGCTCTGAACCCAGGTCCATCACTTGCTGGCCGTGCACCTGGACGACTGAATCTTTGATTTGTATTAATAGTTGCTGCATCAGAAAAGCAGCGGGGAGTAATACCTACCACGTAGAACTGAAGACTAGATGATTATCTCTGAAGAGGGTCTCCCGCCTGCCACACAGGAACAGTCGTGCTGAGAACTGTCACGTCTCCTTGCCTGACGGAGCATGCGCCGCACTGTCCTCCCACGCACCTGTCTGCCTGTGGCCCAGGAGCCGCCCTCGGGTCGGCCAGGCTGGTAACTCTCCCAAGTGGACATGCCCAGCTGTGTGGTCTTTCCCCTTTCTTTATCAGCCCTTGGGGAGGGTCTTCTTCGTCAGTAGCTGGGGAGGGGTTGGGACCACTGGTGCTGTGAGGCTGTGTCTCCGGGGCTCGCCCCTTCCCAGGGCACTGGGGACCTGCTGCCACCTGGGGCCACGCAGCCTCCTCTCCCATCCTTCTGCGCTCCCAGGCTGGCCAGCGAGAGCCCTGCCTGCCGCGCCGGCCACTCGCGCTCCCACGCACTTTCCTACCTCCCTGGTTTGCTCGTGCTGCCTCTTCTGCCTCCCTTCACCTTGAACTCCTTTGCTGGCAAAATCCATCTTTCGAGCTTCAAGTTGGAGATCCGTGAGGAGGGGCACTGCCTGATCTCCTGCTCCTGCCCCAGTTCATTGGGATCAGTTTTCCCCACCAGACCGGATGCTCCCCGAGAAGCGGCCGCAGCAGCAGGTCAAGGAACAGCAGCCCTGGAGAGAGCTGGCTGTGAGTTCCAGCCTCCCCACTTCCCGACTCTGGCCTTGGGAGAGTCGTTTATCCACTGTGTCCCTCATCTTTAAAATGGGGACGGCAGCACCTGCCTCCTAGGATTGCCATGAAGACAAAATGTGCCAAGCGTGCGGAGCTGTGCCGCAGGTGGCCAAACACCGTGGCTACTGTTGGGAGCCCCGGCGTGGGGATCTCGGGGAGTGCAAACAGTGACCCGGGTGAATGCAGATCCACGTGCAGTGACGGGGCCAGCCGGGGTCACGGACGTGAATGTTTAACTTATTCAGGAAAATGTCAAACACGCACAAAGAGAACGGCCCAAGAGCCCCAGCACCCAGCGCCCCGCGCCACGGTGACCGACTCCTGCCAGGTGTCTCACTCCGCCCCTCGGGCCCCCCCGCCACCGGGCACTTTCGAGCACACTGCGGACGTGAAGAAAGCGATTTTACCCTCTGCACTCTTACAGGAGCTTTCAAAAAGGACAGATATAATCCTGTCTTACCTTCGTTATGATTCGTGGCATGAGGAAGGCGGCCTTAATTCCCAGAGGGGAAGGCGAGGCAGCGGCTCCGGGCGCCACGGGTGCGGCCCAGGCTCTCTCCGGGATGCCCGGGAAGCCCATGGATCCCAGACCAGCCTCCTCTGAACCCCGCCCCACCCCAGGGCCTAACCAGTTCTCAGTCATTTTTGAGGCAGCTTGAGATATCACACCTCAAAAATAAAACCGTGGTCCCTTCCCAGAGTTCTCTCACGAGTTCCTTAAACCCGCGGTCTCTGCGTCCCCCTGTCCGCGACTGGGTGCTGGTGGACCACAGAGTGAAGAAACAAACAGTAAAAAGAGATGCCTGGAGAACCCTGGAAGCAGCCGACCAGTGCAATCTGGCAGCTTCCTGCGGACACATCTGCTGGTGGCTGTGATTTCATGCTGCGCAGGAGGACACGCGTTCTGCCTGCTCCATGCGACGGAATCACGAGCAACGCAGCCCTCGGCCCTGGGCCTGGCAACGCCTCCCAGCGCCCCTCGCCCGGAGGCCGCTCCGGCTGGAGACAGGGCCAGGGCAGCACCAGGCCCCGGGAGACCCAGGAAGGATACGTGGGACTGTCCTGCGCCAGTGCCCGCACGCCACAGGACGGCCACGGAGAGGGAGGAGCGCAGGAAGCAGGCTCTCTGGTTCCTTCTGGGGTAGACTCGACAGGAAGCCAGGCAGAAAAGAATTCTCATAAAGAAATTCCCCAAAATCGTTTCTTATTGTGCATGAGGCCCAAGACCAGCATCAAAGGGGAAATGACCACTGGAAGCGCAGGGTCTTGCCTCCCTTTCCTCCGGGAGCTCCCGAGTCCCGCTGGCTGGCACAGCCGCACACCCCGGCAACCGTGTCAGAACTCACCCCACTCGAGCCCGGTCCCGGTTCTGAACAGAGCCCTCTCAGGACGGGATGTCCGTGACGCCCTCCTCTAAGCTCTGGAAGACAATGAGACCGGAAATGGAGAACCTGGCTCCGCCTCAGGGCATGAAGGAACAGGGAGCTGGGATGGCCGTGAGAGGCGCCTGAGGGAGCCTCACCCCGAGATCCGGAGGGATGAAAGGAGGCTCCTGTCCCGAGACCACCCTCGGGCCGGTGGACCAAGCACCAGCCTGGCCAGGGCCGAGCGCGGCCAGTTCTCCGCCCATCCCCCCTACTGCTGGGGTTGACTCGTGGGGACCACCGGCTCCTTCCGCCTTTCTAGCATTTAAGGACACTCCCACCTGGACGATCGAGGGTGCGACTCAAAGGACACAGCACATCGTTTTTAAATAACTTTATAATTTCCTGATGGATTTAGTTTGTGAATACAAAAGAAAAAATGAACAAAGTGTTTACAATAATTATCAAGGCCAAGTTGAATATAACACAATTTCTCCGTGACGCCATCCTGTCAGGAACGCGACTCCGGCAGGAACACACACGTACAGCTGAAGGCAGCGCGCGCATCTGCGTCAGGAACTCAAGCTACGGGGGGCAGCACCCAGCGCCCCTCCGCCCCGCCGGAGCTGGCACTTCTGAAGCCCAGGGGGGCGCGCCCGGCCCGTCCTGGACATCTGGACGTGTGAGGCAGGGCCAGGCAGGCCAGACCGGTGGTGTGGCGCCCTCGCCAGGCCTAGCTGCGCCGCGGACGGCGCGATACTGGTGTGGCGTGGGAAGGAGCTGGGACCCAGAGGGCTGGCACCGGCCCAGGGGCAGATTCTCTGGCGTCAGCAGGGTTCACATCCCTTCCCGACCACGGAATCTCTGGGGCTGAGAGCGCGAGCCCTGGCCTGGGAGATCCGGGGTCCAAAAGCTCACAGGGAAAGAATCGAGGGCCTGAAGCCAGAAGGAACTAGATGGGAGGACGCGGCATCCCACCTGGACCGCGGGCTCCAGGCTGGCCCGCGCTTGGCCCGCCCGCCAGACGGGCCACTGGGTGATATAGCACCAAGTGGGCAGGAGCGAGGCCCTGCGGCCTGCCGGGTGTGGGCTGGGGCTCGAGCCCAGGTTACCACAGGGTATCGGGTACACTGAGCTGGGACCGATGTGGGCGAAGGTGGTTCCAGGGTCACAGACTGTGAAACCTCTGCCGACAGGTCCTGAGGATGGGTAGGAAAATCCTGGCACAACTGAGAGTCTCTGAGCCCTCAGATTCGCGTTCCTTTGACTCAGAGGTCGTCTCTCTCCCCAGGCATCACCTGCCCGGAGCAGGTCACTGTGTTTCCCAAGCTGCCACCTCCACCAGCTTGGCAGGACGGGAAGAGTGTGGCTGCCCCATAGCTTGAATTCCTTTATTAACGTGATACTGGTTTGCAGTTTTAAAACAGCTCTTTAACTTATCAGTTCTACAACTACTTAATATTTTAATAATCTCAATAATGGACACAACATTACTGCCCCAGTTCTCTGAGTAACACAGACAATATCGACAAGCAGAAAGACAGGAGAGGTGGGATGGGATGAAAACCCGCTCCCCAAAATCAATCCCTAAACCACTTCACCCCCGAGTCAGGAGGAGAAATACCTACGACAGGGTCACAGCACTCGCCAAACACAATGGGAAAAATCAGGAGACACCTGGTTACGGTTTTGACACTAAAAAGTTTGGAAACAGTTTTTGCTTAAAAAGAGTCGGTGAAGACAGCCATTTTGTTCAGAAGGATTTCCACGTACGTGTTTCTCGCCTGTGTGTTCCCTTGTTCACATGGGGGACTCCAGGTTCTCTTCGAAACATTGCTTTGGACAGTTCGAGTCCCTCCCGAGAAGCCCGGGGCTGGCCCCGCAGGCTCCGTGGGCGGCTGCTGCTCTGCAGTCTGTCCCTTCCCGTCCCTCTCCCACACCCCCGGACTCCTGCAGGGGACACGAGATTGGGGCACACACGACAGTCTCCGGTGCTGCTGACGTGGGGTCCGCAGGCGTGCAGGAAATGCCACGGGAGGGTGCCTCTCCGGAGACGTGTTCCCTGCGTCGCTCTTCCCGCAGAGACGCGAGGTGGCCGGTGGGTGCCTGAGCTCCGGGAGGAGCAAGACTCTGTGGCCGATGGGGTGCTCGGAAAGTTATATTCTGCGGTGACGGATTCTGGTTTCCTGCACAACCCTGACCATTAGCGGGAGGGACGACCTCGGCACTGACGAGGACTTTGTGAGGACCTCCCCTTCCTCTTCTCTGGGCAGAGGGTGAGCCCACGGGCTCCTCATGGGAAGCCGAACAGACTTTGACCAAAAATGGCACGTCGCGTGGCCACCATCGACCACCATCGACGCCGGCGGTGGTCCTGGGCCAGTCTGCTTGACTGGCATTTCCAAAGCCCGAGGACGAGAGAGACGACCTAGATCTTGATTGTAAGGTGCAAGGGCGAGGGTTAGAGCTGAGGTGAATTTGGGGGTTCCAATTCCTATTTCTGAGGATGTTTAAGCCCATTTAAAATCTTGCCCATTTCAAATGGCACCCAAGTCCTTGCGAGTTTCAATTCAGATCCTTCATCGGTGACTCAGCGGGCCTGGCACAGAGGCTAGGGGTTGAGAAACTCGCACCGGACTTCCTCAGTCACTGGCCCCAGGCTGGGTCAAATCTGCTCTTCTCGCCCTGTTCATGACGACCTTGATTTGGGGTGTTTCTCGAGGCGCTAACGGGCGAGGAGACTTGCCCGTGGAATGGGGGCGCTATAGGCATCCGGCAGTGAGTTTTCAAGGCTCCCGACTGTCAGTAGCAGCTGAGTGACCTTGTGGAACCATGAATACCAGAAGAAGGTCACGGAATGACAAGTCCTAGTGTGATCACAGTCGTGCTCAGCGAGTGGCCCAGATTAAGTAAGACACTCTGCACGCTAGAAACTGCATTGACACCAAGGCAGGCCGTGTTCGCCCTAAACTCTAGCCGCACAGCCCCCGAATCCTTTGAGATGCCAGATCAGGGCTCCAGAAGCATCAAGGAGCTTCCCTGCTGCTCCCAGAGCCCAGAGATGTCCGTCCCAGGGGTTTTCCTGCTCAGAAGCACTTGTCACAAAGGGCTTCCGTAAGTTTTCTGCAGCAGAAGTAACGGGGGAGGGTGAAAGGAGAGAAGGAAGGAGGTGCAGTGACAATCACGCGCTGCGCTGCGTGCCGGGCCTGACAACAAGGGCCTGGCCAGCTGCAGGACAGCCAGCCGGGCCGGGCCATCCTTCCGGCGCGGCTCCCCTGCTCTGTCCTGCCGCAGCCCTGCGAAGGCTGCCGTCACACCTCAGCTCTCTGTTTTACGGTGCACACGGTGAGATTCTAACACCCTGGCCCGAAGTACTTGGGACTTTCTGTCCGACTTCCGGGCAGCGCAATACATACCCAGACTTGAGGTCATTAACCGCAAGTGACCACTGCCTGCCACTAGCCCGGCCCCTGCGGCCAGCCTGGCGGTGAGGAAGCCTCTGAGCAGGAGGTTCGCGCAGAGGCCATCGGGCCTTCGGAAAGCAGCACCCGCAGCCTCTCACGGGGAGGGGCCGCTTTGCAGCAGGGGGCGAGGGGGCGGGAGCGCTGACCACGCAGTTGAACGCGACCCTCTGGGCCTGGTGGCGGGAAGGCCCGCCAGCCGCGCTGACCCTACGGCAGCGAGAAGCTCTCTGGGCGACTGGGGAGGGGGAGGGGAGAGTGCGAGACAGAACGTGTGTCCGGCAGCTCCCCTCGGGGGACGTCAGTGTCCGGTGGGCTGCTGGCGGCAGAGGTGGTCTAGTTCTTGGAACCTGATCATTTACGATGGCCGCTGTCTATGCTTGGGAAAAATGCCCTCCCACGTGCCAGCACCTTCACCCGGATCTGCAACTTTGGGGCCGACGTTCTGATTGGCGCGGGGAGCGGGCTGCGCCCCTGAGGCACTTGCAGATGGGCAGGGAGCGGCTGCCCACAGCCCCCGAGAGTAACAACAGCAGACAGCAAACATCCTCAATTACCAAACGGTACCCCGTAGGTGACGAGGCGACTGGGCCCCTCAAACTTGTCAATTCCCTTATCATGAGCGATGAGAAATGCTGACTTATGAAAGACTTTTCTAGAAACGGTACCTTCTATGAAGATGGGCAAGGGGAAGGATGTGCTTTTCACTGCTTTGACTCGAGCAGGCACAACCCGGGGCACCCACGGCTCCGCTCCCGCCCCGAAGAGGACTTTCAAGAACGATGCCGAACGCGGTGGCTTGTGCACAGCAGGCACTGCACAGATGTCCTCTGGATCAAAGAACAGAGACAGGAACATGTGGGATAAGAAACCTCACTTGTGCCGGAAGAAGGCTCCAGGCATGCACGAGGCTGGTTCTCAGAGGGCCAGTCAAGAGCAAAGCTGAACGGGTGAGAGGGATCTTCAACCTCAGCCCCCGCGGGGCTGCAGGGTGCGGCCTGGGTGCCGGCAGGGCAGGCGCATCCCAGAGATGGTCGGGGGAAACCAGCCTGAGCCCGAGGAACCTTCTAGAGGGGCAAAGCGGGAGGCAGGGATGACGGGGCCTCGCACGTCAAACCTCTCTTCTCTTTCCATTGACATTTTATTTAACAACTAATTACGGCAAGGTCGAAGGTCTCACACGGGGAGGCTGGGGTCACTGCTCCGTCGTCCTCCTGGCGGCTGGCTGAGGGGCAGGGTGGGGCGGGCGAGGCCCATACAAATGCCACACGTGGGGAGGAAGCAGAGAGACAGCGAGGGGAGCTGGTTTCTCTCTGTCCCTCTTCGCTCCTTCCCGACTCTCTCTCTTTTTCTACAACTCTTTCTGAGATTTTTTCCCTCTCGGAGAAAGCACCTGTTGTGATATTGAACTCTCGGCTCTCCGGGCCGGCGTGAGGCATCCTCTCCACCCGCTGACCTCCGAGGAGGTTCCAGGCTTTGTCCTCAGACAAAGGCCAGGGGGAGAGGGGACTCTCTGCCCAAGCCCCTGCAGGGCAGAGCCACTGCATCTGGTGCCCACTGTCGATGACCGGATGGCAGTTCTCGAGAGACCTGGCTGCTGACCCACCCTGGACGTCCGGGAGATCAGCGAGGAGACCGCGTCCAAAGCAGAAAGGCGGACGGGGATGACGGGGTAGAAGCGTGCCGGAATCGCGCTCTCCGAGTGAGCGGGACGGGACCCGTGCGCAGTGTCGGTGCCAAGAAGGCCCTGCGTGCCTGTCCCTCGCGGTTCTCCCTTCCCGGCTCCTCCGCGCGGGTCAGGAGGACTCCTCCAGCGCGTTGACCACCTGCTCCAGGATGTCGGGGCAGTGGTCTGCTATCTGCTGGAGGATGGCGTTGGCGAACTCCTGCAGCTCTGCGTTGTCCCGTTCACCCTTTTCTAGCTCATTCTGGAGCTGAAAGGGAAAGGAGAGATGGATTTCAGGTAAAGCAAAGCAATTGTATTTGTACTGAGTTAAGAATTACTGTTCATCAGTAAAGAAATGTGAAATCTCCCTGCATCAGAATTAACCACAAGGGAAGTATACAAGTAAATATCAAACGTTTCTTCATGAAAATGAGGCCCAAAGAAGTTAGCGACTAGTCCAAGGCCCAAAGCCGATCATTTGCAGAGCGGGGACCTCAGCTCAGCCTCTCACTCCGAGTGGAGTGTCCCCTCCGTGGGCGCCACGCTGCGCAGGCCGGGAGAGGGCGCGGCGACCTCGGCGGAATCTGAGCTGGAAACTCGCAGTGTGACGACTTCTCCATCTGCTACGCGCCGCTTTTATCCGGTACATCAGACTACCCCTATCTTGGGGCTGCTAACTTAGCTAACAAGGTTACTTTGAGAAACATAAAACGGCCCCCTTTTTAGGAGTAAGTTCGTTTCTAATTTCCTGTTGTTTCTAACAACCTCTTTGACATTCCTTCACTGTAACCGACACTGATCGAGTGCTGCTGTGTGCGAGCAGAAAGACGAATGGTTTGGGCCTTGCCCTGAAGCGCACTTAGGTTCACGGCCACATACGTGAACAGATAAATGACACCCCGCACAGCCACAGGGGAGATTAAGAATGACTGTTTCATCCCGGAGAGTCCGAGATGTTCCTGGAGGTGATCTGGGTCTTGAGAGCTGAACAGGAGTCTGTCTGAGACACAAACACAGGAGGGGTTTTGAGCAGAAGAGACCGGCGCAGGCGGGCAGAGCCGGGAAAGGCTCGGCACAGACCCCAGGAAGAAGGGCCATTCAGGACAGGCACAGGGGAAGGGACTGGGTGGAGAAGGACAAGACATGGAGCTGAAAAGTCACAATAGGACCAGCCTGTGTATTTGAAGCCTGGGACCTCAGACTTAATCTGGTTCAAAAACCAAAACCTAAAATAAAACAACAACAAAAAAGGAAGTCCAAGAGTTGTTAAATAGCACAGTGGCTCAGTCGCCTCCACTTTCTCAGAAGGGAACTCAGAAGGTAAACAGGTTGGACTGCATGGAAGGAAGCATACCTCAAGGGAGGTTGCCGTTCCCAGCCCAGGTGGGAGTCAGGGAGGGCTAAGACCAAGGAAGGGCCGGGGGCGGTGGGGAAGACATATGCGTCTGAGACTTCTTAAAAGCAGAAGTGACAAGAGGTGGAGTTCAGTGAGGGAGAATGGGGATAATTTTTGACAATTCTAGCTGGAGAAATTGGACAAATAAGACTGAAAATACAGGAACCAGGGCAGGTTTTAAGGACTAAAGGAGGAAAATTAAAAATTGAGTACAGTGTATAGTTAAGAACACAGGCTGTGGAGTTAGGCAGCCTGGGTTTCAGTGTCAGCTTTGCCAATTATTAGTTTATGTGACCTTGACCTCTCTGGGCCTTGGTTTCCTCATCTGTAAAATTGGGCAGTAACAACACTTAGAGTTGTTTTAGGGATTTAATGAGATAGTCACACAGAGTATGGTGCAATGCCTGACACATGGAAAAACCTTGATAAACATTAGATGTTATAATTATTGTTACTGATGTTATTAAACGGATAAGATCTCCCAGAAAAAGCAGATACATTGAAAAGCAAAGAGAACCAAGTCTTCATTCCACTGCTGTTAGCATCTAGATGCTCTGAGCCAAGAATTAGCAGGGTGTTTCTCTGAATATATCAAGGAGTTAGAAACAGGCCTAGCAATCTCCCTTCCGCTAAGTGCTGACTGAAAGATCAGGACATTCGAGGCCGTGCTAAGCCTTGGTGCATCTCGAGGTCCGGCTGTGTCGCACGAATAAGAATCTCTTAAACGGGGAAAGCCCGGAGGCCGGGTGCCTTGTGAATCTGCTGCACAGAAAACCCGGAAATGCTGCCCAGTAAAAAGGCCACAAACCCTCAGGTCTCTGCAGAGGAACTGCAGTCAACCAGGCGGAGACGGAGGCTGTGGGGCTGGTTGCTTCGATTTCCCATCTTGATCTTTCCCAGGAATATTCTAGATAACTGGGTTTACACTCTGAGCCAGGTCTCTGCACTTCGCTCTCTACAAGTCACATATTTATTTCCCACAAAATACTTTTTATTCTCATTTGGCTTCTGTTATTTATTTATTTATTTATTTATTTTTGAGACAGAGTCTTACTCTTTTTGCCCGGGCTAGAGTGAGTGCCGTGGCGTCAGCCTCGCTCACAGCAACCTCAGACTCCTGGGCTGAAGCGATCCTCCTGCCTCAGCCTCCCAGGTAACTGGGACTACAGACATGCGCCACCGTGCCCGGCTAATTTTTTCTATATATTTTTAGTTGGCCGATTGATTTCTTTCTAATTTTTTTTTAGTAGAGACGGGGTCTCGCTCTTCCTCAGGCTGGTCTCAAACTCCTGAGCTCAAACAATCCGCCCGCCTCGGCCTCCCAGAGAGCTAGGATTACAGGCGTGAGCCACCGCGCCCGGCCTGGCTTCTGTTATATTAAGGAGATAATTATGAGGTTACTAATGGATACATATGTTAGTTTAATAACATTTTGTCAGGATTTGTCCCTGATTTAAAAAGTGCTATAAAAATAATGTAAAAAATTGGAAAAGAAAGAAAAGCACCAAGAAAAAAAATCGCCTATCACATTGCCGTCATCTAGAGATAAGCACTACAATATATTTTGTCATATAGTCTTTGGGACTTTGTTTTAATATATACACATTCTGGAAACAAAATGCCCATGATATTATACAGATTATTTGTAAACCGATTTTTTTTTCACCTAAAAGTCTACTGTGAATACATTTCCAAACCAAATCCCTAAGGCTGTTTGAGAATTTGATAATTGATTCCATAATTTGTCCTGAAGTATAAATATATAAGAGCCAGAAAAATCTTAAAGTAAGAAGAATCATGTGAGATGTGCTCTACCAGATAGTAAAACATACTATAAAAGTATACCAGTTAGAAGAAGATTGTATTGATAACACTCATCAGTGGGATTTAGAATATCCTCAGGAAGCATTTGAAATCACTGAACTGTATTAGGTCAACTGGGCCCATCTATGGTTGGGTTCTTGCTCATAATACACATATACATGAACATAAATTTCAAACTGGTTAAAGATTTAAATTTAAAAACTATAATTTGAAAGTACTAGAAGTAAATTTAGGAGCATATTTATAATCTTGGGCTATGGAACAGGTAAGTGCTTTTTTATTTTTGGGAGAGGGAGAGGGTAAATGCTTTTAAATTCAGAAGTCATTAAAAAAAAAGGCAAATATGACTATACAGAAGTTTAAAACGTCTGTGTGGAGACAGAGAAATAGAAATTAAATTAAGGCTGGGTATGATAGCTCGCGCCTGTAATTCTAGCACTCTGGGATGCCAAGGAGGGAGGATTGCTTGAGGTCAGGAGTTCGAGACCAGCCTGAGCAAGCAAGACCTCGGTTCCACTAAAAATAGAAAAATTTAGCCAGGCGTGGTGGCGCATGCCTGTAGTCCCAGCTACACAGGAGGCTGAGGCAGGAGGATTGCTTGAGTCCAGGAGTTTCAGGTTGCTGTGAGCTGTGATGACACCACTGCACTCTAGTTGGGGCGACAGAGTGAGACAAGGAAGGAAGGAAAGAAAGGAAGAAAGAAAAATTAAATTAAAATACGAGTGATGGTTTGGAAAACAAGAGAAGAAACACAAAGACAAACGACAGACATCAGTATAGTACGAAGTGGTGCTCTAAGCCTAAATACCTAACAGAAAAACAGGCAGAAGATGTGAACAAAAAACTCACAGAAGAAATACAAATGGCTAATAAGTACATAAAAGATACTCAACCTCATTAATAATTAAGGAAATGCAAATTAAACAAGATAGGTTTATTTTTTCCCCATCACATTGGCAAAACTTTCAAAGATTATGGACAATCAGTGTTGGTAAGGGATTAAAGAAGTGGGAACTCTATTTTTTTTTTTGAGACAGAGTCTCACTTTGTTGCCCAGGCTAGAGTGAGTGCCGTGGTGTCAGCCTAGCTCACAGCAACCTCGGACTCCTGGGCTCAAGCGATCCTCCTGCCTGAGCCTCCCAGGTAGCTGGGACTACAGGCATGCACCACCATGCCCGGCTAATTTTTTCTATTTTTAGTTGTTTGGCCAATTTCTTTCTATTTTTAGTAGAGATGGGGTCTTGCTCTTGCTCAGGCTGGTCTGAAACTCCTGAGGAAGTGGGTACTCTTAAACAACACTGGTGGGAATACAGGTTGGTGAACAATTTGGTCTCATCAACCAAATTTAATTGTATATATCCTTTGACCATGTTTACTAAGGCAATTTGTAAGAGCAAAAGTTTATTAACAACCTCAGTGTCCAACAAGAGGCCAAGAGAGAGCTATATATTTAGACCTAAAAAGATTTTAAAATATACACACACACACGCCCCCACACCATGCACACACACCACACACACGCATGCACACACACAAACATAAATATAGTGTATGGAAGGAGAAACACAAAACTATTAAGAGTGGTTAATCTGAGTGGACAGAAGGAGCTTCAGCTTTACCCTATATGCTTCTACACTGTTTAACACCACAAGCAAGATCGGTTTTACAGTAAAAAATATAAATACGAATATGTAATGCAAATCTCCTTCAAAGCTGCATGCATTTTTAAAGGCATAATTCTGATATTCTAAAACCTTGAGAAGGGCCAAAGAGAAGTATATACAATATCCACTCGAAAAGTATTAACTGACTGGCCAATAAGAGGGAATGGCGTTCCAGTGCAGCTACATCATGTAAAGTACATGAAACATCATGCTAAGTGAAAGACGCCAGTCACGAAAGACCACATATCATGTGATTCCATTCTTATGAAATCTCAGACTAGGCAAATCCAGAGCCGGAAAGTAGATCAGTGGTTGCCTGGGGCTGGGGTGCGACGGGGTAACTGGCAGTGACTGCTGATGGCCAGGAAATTCTTTTTGGGGTGATAAAAATGTTGGAAAATTGATTATGCTGATGGTTTCACAACTCTGAGAACACACTAAATCTACTGAATCGTACACGTTAGATGAGTAAATTCTACAGTATGTGAATCACATCTCTACACGACTGTAAAAAAAATTGACTGAGTCCTCTCCGCAAACACCGTGTAGCAAGTGCCCACACAGAAGGAGAGGCAGACGCTACTGCCTCCGGTCTGGCAGAGAGGAGGAGGGAGGGGAATTTCTGGAAGAATGTGGCGGCTGACAGTAGAGGACAGAAAAAGGAAGAGCAGTAAAAGCTGAGGGTGGGTGGGAAACGCGCTTGGCTGTTCACTGTGGCTCAGGAACACAGGAGTGTTCCGGATCCGGACGAGCAGCCCCAGCCCTGCGAGAGTGACGAAAGGCCCTGGGCCGGCTGGCTTGGGCGCTGCCCTCAGAGGACCCCCGTCCATGACACCGTTTCAGTGAAGCCACACCTGGGGCCCTGGGTTCCGTTTCAGACACCTCATTACCAGAAAAATGGAGACGAACTGGAATAAGGTCAAAGAAAAATGGGAGGCACGACTGAGACGCTGCAAGGACCGTTTTACGAGGCAGGATTAGAACCAAGGGCACGGAACGTGGCTATTACCTGCAAACGTCAGAGGCCGAAACACAAGGGGGAGGACAGAGCGCAGCTGGAGCAGCGGGTGAGATCAGGGGCAGAGGAAGACCAAGCGGGAACGGTGCCCCGTCCTGGCCAGGCCCCTGACCCGAATCAGCAGGCTGCATGGGCGATATGGGACATAAGGTAACTTCCCAGTTAGGGGTGTCAAACAACTGGAAAGAACGGAAATGTACTTTGCCATAGTATCTGTTGAACTAAACATAAACCCTGTCTGGTTAGAGGAATCTGAAAGCATGACGGGTATTCCTTGCCCAGGTAGTTCTTTTTCTACAGGCATTTGGCCACTTTTTGCTTTGTAGACTCTTTCTGGGACTCAGCACCAGGACGAGCTAAAGCTGCTCTCGAAGGATTTGTCCCTCGACTATTTCCCACAGATTAAAACTAACTCCAAAGTCCTCCCCTCCTTGATATTTCGAGTCTGCGCCTGCAGCTGGAATCCTCCAGCCTTCTTTCTGGAGTCCCCACGGCCCCGCTCCCTGGGGCAGAGCCTGAGGCAAGTGCCACCACGGCCCCTGAAAGGTGGGCTGCAGCGTGGCGGTCACAGAGCTGTTGTGGGGCCTGTCCCTTCTCCCTCCCTCTGCTTTGTGGTTAATCCCTTTGCCAGACTGTGTCTCAGTTTGTTTTTATAGGAAGGAAAGGCTGTTGCTTAGGCCAAAAATAAATAAGATGTTACTGCTCTCCCATGACTAACCTTGAACAAAACGGCATCCTGAAAACAAGAGTTTAGCTCTGCTGGAGTCTGTACACCCAAAGTCAAAGCTCCGCTGCCAGATGGTGCGACGTTCCACAGGGATCTCCTGGAGACCCACGTGATACTAAGGAACTTCCTCCTTTCCTTCGCTCGTGATAGAAGCATCGAAGTAGGAGGAAACCCCAAGCACTTGAAGCCCTGAAGCATGAAAATAATGTCACTACTGCCTGATATTATCAACAACACCTTGTGCCTACCACATAGCAGGTACTCATTCGATATTTACTGAGTGAATATCAGCCATATGCCTTAGGGTAGTTGGATTCTTCAATGTTAGATCACCATCTATTTTACCACTAGTTTTCAAAGGTTAAAAACAAATCGAGAGCTTCTCTGCGTCCCAGCTACGGCACTGAAAGCGACACAGCTGACACCGGTAGTCCCCAGTCCGTCCCTAGTGACTCTGTATAGACGCAGAGCTCGTCGCTTTCTTTTCCACGCTGGCCCCCGCCTGGCCCGGGCAACGCCCAGCAGTGGGATTCTGGCCTGCAGGTGCAGGGGCCAGAGGCCAACTCTGAAGTGTAGACTCGCCAGCCTGGAAGGGAGCCACGAGAGCTCCCAGTTCTCCAACCTGACACGAGGCCGACAGGGGTGCGCGTCCGGTCCCGAGGTTACACCGGCAGGCCAGGGAGACTTGCCGTGCCGTGCTCGTCGCCCAGTGGCTAGGACCGAACTCCACAGACCCTCCGCAGAGAAAAGAGGGCGTCTCCCTTCCTCAGAGGCAAGTTTCCAGGGAATCTGGTCTTGCTGGCGATCACGCCTCTCCGAGCTGCCGTGTTACTCACGGCCACTGTCGTTCTTTTGGAGGCTGGAGTCAGTCATTACTTTACGCTGAGAGGCGGAGTGCCCCAGACGCATGCTGACGCCTTCCTCCCCAGCGTTCTCCTCACGACGGCGGGGCCGGGGCCAAGCAGTACCACAGACGCAAGGATCCAGTTTTAAACAGTTACCTGGACATCAACGAGCACAAACTTTTGCTTTCTGATGATTCTATTTTGTATTTGCAGATGTCACTAACATACTAATATCTTAATTTCTAACCTACTTATGTCTAGACGCTTTTAAAATGCTGGCTGTGGCTGGGCGTGGTGGGTGTGTAAGCATTCTTTCCTAGCTAATTTGGGTTTTTTCCTATGTGATATTCTGGGCCTATAACAACTTCCCAGGTTATCCTCTTTCCTGAAGGGTTATATCTTTTTTTAAAAGAATTTTTTATTTTTATTTTTTTAATTTTTAGACATAGGGTCTTGCTATGTTGCCCAGGCTGGAACTCTTGGGCTTGAGTGATCCTCCTGCCTTGGTCCCCCGTAGCAGGGACCACAGGTGCGTGCCACCGTGCCCAGCAGGCTCCATCGCGGTCTGTGCATCATGCCTCCTCCGGTGGAGGGAGGAAAGGGGCAGGAAGGAGGAGGAGCGCGACGAGAGAGCAGAACACATAAAAATGAAAGTGGGAACAGGGAAGAAACCCACAAAACTCAATGGGCCATTTACAGGGGTTTCGCTGGCCACTGCATGCTAAATTTCAAGAGCCAGAAGATGTCGCTGGAACATCGCAGGAACTGAGAGGTGGTACCCCACTCCAGGAACGAGCCAGCCACCCTCAGGGTGGAACGCTTAGATGAAGCCATCCTGAGGCGAGAGGTGGCTGAGACGGTCTCTAGGAGGCTTCAGCAGGCCCGAGAGTGCGGGTGCAGGCTTGAGAAAGCGCGGAGTGTTCTAGACAAAGAACCAGATTTCCCAGCTAGGCGGAATTTTAGTACGGTTGTCTGAGCCGGTCTGGTAATATCTCACATTATCTTTTACAAATCTGTTAACTAAAGTGAACAGAGACATTCGAATTAACAGCTCATCAACATCAAAAGGGAGAAAAAGTCCCTCCTTGCCAAAGGAGACCCCTCAGAACAGCAGCGGGGTTCTGGGAACTGCAGACGTGGCCAGGTCAGCCAGCCAGCCCAGTGTGTTTGTTCTGGCTCTCAGAAATGAAAAGTGTCAAAAGAGAGGATGAAAAAAAAAAACAAAAACAAAAACCCCCAAACCCAAACAACTAATAAGAAATCCAACGCTGCAGCTGTCGGGGTGGTAAGAACGCGCTGTGTTGCAGCTGAGATCCGCGTGCTGAACCAGCCCAGTCCATGTCCAGCCGATCTCCCTGCGAGGCAGGAAGAGAAGGCAGCTCCCAGCCAGGGCGGCGCGTGCTCGATGCCCCCTCTGTCCAGGCCCGAGCTCTGCCGTGTCCAGCACACGGCACCTGATGCTAGGACTCGCGCCACGGGGAGAGACTGGAAAGGCTCCCACGATACCTGTGGATTTTGCCGGACTTCCTTTTTCTAGTACAAACCTGATACACTCTCTGGGTGGTGTCTCCTGACTCCCTGGTGAGATGACAAAATGACCCTGTAACGTGATAGAAACTCCTAGCCTGGTAACTTAAAGGGCCACGGAAGGGGTTCCACCGCTGCCCAAAGCTCTGGGGTCACGTGGGCCTCTCTGGGCGATCCCTGGGCACACACGGCCAGCTCATGGCACACCTCAGTGCCACAGCAAGCTGCGTCTGATTTGGCTGACTGGAGAGAGATGAGGGCAGGTGGGGCCTGGAGTTGCGTGTCACTAATTTTGGATCGCTCACGGGAAGAAAAGCATGTGATGTGATCTGAAAGCTCTCGAGGAAGACTGGGGTTGAAAGAAAAATATTCCCATAGTCCCCTAAAGCTCCGGGAATGCAGCAGTGTTTGCTTAGGTGAAGAAGGGTGAGAAGGAGAGACCCCAGCGACACTCCAGGCCAGGCTGGCTCCGTGGGCGCCACCACACCGGCGCTCGGCAGAAGGCTTCGCAGCTTTACCCCACGCGACGGCACGCCCGGCGGGAGACGGCGACGCCCGTGCAAGTGAGCGCTTGGAGCAGAAGCTCCGCCAGATCTCTTCTCTCTGCTTCTCTTCCGGGGAAGCAGCCGGAGAGGGAGGTGGGCCCAACCCTTGGGAGGAGCCAGTTGAGAAGGTGACCCCGCGCGGGCAAGACGGAGCGGTCGCAGGGTCATGCCACTGCACACGGGCCGGGAGGCCAATCCAACAGCAGCGGCCCCAGCTACTCCTGCACGTGGCTCTTTCCCACGGTTCCAACGCCCACAGGACCGCGGCCTGCGACTATCAGGGCGGCAAGCAAGAACAGGGCTTTGTTGCAGCTGAGCTTTAAGTGCTGAACCAGCACAAAGCCGGACACCGGGCAGCGCTGAAGAGCTGGACGCGGCCTCCACCGGCAGAACAGAGCCGGAGAGCCGTGCGGGAGCTGCGGTCGCAGGACGTTAAAGAAACTTAGTAACAGATAGTCTTAATTAGCTACTACTCGCTTTCCCCTCAGAGACACCCATGGAACTCGGTCAGCGTGCAATGCCCAGGCCAGACACGTGTCTGTCCACTGGCATCGTGACACAGACGTTCTGCAGGAGAGGCAGGGCCGAGGGCCGGGGCCCCAGCAGCAGCTGCGGGACGGTTGACGTCCGTGGAGGAGGACACGGCTGCTCTGCCAGGCCGATGGGATTTGTTCCCAGGGCTGCACCGAGAAGTAGTAGGCAACGGTCTGAAACGGAAGGGAACGTCCAGTACTAATCCACCGCTTATTTCTGTCACCTTGGGTGAAGTCACTTCACCTCTCTGGCCTCAGCTTCCGTAAGTGTGAAATGAAAAGGGGAGATTAGATGGTCTCTAAATTCTTTCCAGTTTGACAATCTAGGACTAAGTCAGCTCATCCTCTGGTTTGTCTTCCGAAATGAAATGGCAGTAGAGCAGTGACCCCACCGAGAGCCCGCAGGCTGTTTGTAGTTGGAGGAGCTTTCGGCTGCGATGAAGGCTCTCCGCACGTCTCCCGTCCCATCTGGTGCCGTGGCTTTGCCTTTCCCACGAGTCCCTGCCTTCCCGTGAGCCGTGTTCTGACATTCATCTGCGGTGCACAGACTTCGAGCGGTGAGCGTCTACTGACTCGAGTTCAGGCTGACGCCCTGCAGAAGGCTGATGTGACTCCCACATACCGTCGCCGTGCCGAGTAGCCTCAAGTCGGAGGACCCTAAAAATAACGACGCCTGGTCACCAGGCCTGGGCTGCAGTGAAGAGTTTAATCAGGCTGTCGTGTCCTTTTCCGAACTCTTCCTTCCCAGCCGTGGTTCACACCACGCCAGGCTCCCTGGGTATGTCAAGGTGACCCTGACAGTGTTCCGCCCTTTCCAGAAGGGTGCATTTCAAACAGCAGTGCCTTGGAGAGACGCTGAATTCGAAGGGATAGACCAAACCAGTGAAACTGCAGCATGCAGGTAGGAAAGAAGAAGTCAGGCAGGAGCCTTATTCAATATCCCATCACCCTAGTTTTAAGCTATTATCATATCACGCTTTTCTGTTAAATTGGCAATTAGATGTTAGGGTCTGAAGTTTGGTTTAGGGTTTATATTTGAAAAGAATAAGATTTTTCTTGTCTGATAACATTAAAAACCACTATTACCTTTAACAAGAACCCCATGAAAAATCCCATCAATCACAATGTGATCTTTAGAGCTATTAAGCATCAGTGCAATTTACAGCAAGATCTGTTATCTTCAGTGCTAAAATTAAAGGCTCCCTTTCACCAAGATAGCATACGTTAGGTAGGGGCATTTTCTTTTGTGTCTAGGTGGTCTTTTATATAAAGAGGCAAATGAAGCAGTAAGACAGCATTTATACAGTGTAGAAGAATACCCCCATCTTATCTCCAGAAAATTCCTGATTTCATTCATTCGCTAAACAAGCGTCTGCTTCACATTTTATGACTTTATGTCTATTACACGGCTCTTTCAGAAGGGTCCAGTTGCTAAGTAGCTTCACAGAGCATCCTGGAGTGAGTCGCCAGCAGGCCCCGTGTCTCCCCTCAGGGAGTGTTCTGTCATCAGAGGAGGGGACATAGCAGATTCTGCAGGACTCCTATCCCTCTAACAGGCAGGGCCCCGAGGTGTATTTGGAAGGTCATTTCCAGAGTTTGTCTGGAATCCTTCACAATAACCTTAGTAGTTATGCTCTGAAATAGTCCCATGAGCCTATTTCACCCCTAATGTTTGTTATGGACTGAGCTGTGTCCCCCTAAAATTCACAGGTTGGAGCCTTAATCCCCAGAACCTTAGAATGCGACCGTATTTGCAGACGAGGTCTTTAAAGAGGTGATTAAGTTAAAATGAGGCCTTTCGGGTGGGCCCTAGTCCAATATGACTGTGTCCTTACAAGAGGAGGAAATTCAGACGCACACACAGACACCAGGAGTGCACAGGAACGGAAAACAGACCCAGTGAGGACACACAAGGAGGGCAGTGTCTGCAAGCCAGGGAGAAGGGTCTCAGAAACAGTTGATCCTGCTGACACCTTCCTCTTGGACTTCTAGCCCCTAGAGCCAGAAGAAAATAGATTTCTGTTGTTTAAGCCACCCAGCCTGTGGTATTTGGTTAGGAAACCCTAGCAAACAATGCAATGTTGCTGGGGTACGGTGCCATAGGACCTAACCACTATTTTGTAACAGTTTATATACTGAAAGGTGCCTTCTGAGTTTTAACTCCAGACATCTGAACGTGTTCTGGCCTCATCTTTCCTACTTAGCACGGGACGGGGGTCAGGGGGCAAAACGCCATTTCTACAGCAGGGGCCCCAGCGGCAGCGCGTTCTCCCAAGGGGTGCGGGAGGTCCTCCTGGAGGCTCAGGGAGCAGCGACTGCTGGAATGTGTCACGTGCTGCCGTGGAGGGCTGGGGAATTCAGGTAGGTGGGCCTCTTGGGACGACGGAAGGCTGTGGGCAGGGAGTTCGGGACCGTGTTGTCCCCAAGCCTCTGGTGGACGCAGGGCTGGACGCTGCAGGCACGGGGGCGTCCAGGGGAGAGCGGCAGCGCTGTCTGTCTGGGTGTCGACTGGAAACTCTTATATTCCAGCGATTTTACACCTGGAAGTCACGCCCCACTGGGAAACGGGTGTGGTCCTACACCTTTTTCTGTGTTTGAGTTTGCACAGGTTTCCTGGAGAACTGCCAGGCCACAAGGCCACGGTCACTACAGCAGCTTCACGTCCTGCGGGCGTGCTGGCGCAGAACCGTGGCGGAGCGCCCGGCACCCACCTTCGTAGATACCGACTCTGAGAAATTTATTTATTTCTACTTGCGGACATTCCCAGTAAGATTGGTACCACCAAACCTTTTGTAAAGATTAATTAAAATGTGTGGAGTAACACATTTATTTCAAATGCTGTGACTGGACTGAAAAACCGTCATCTGCGAAGTTTCTGAGTCCCACTGGCTTCAGGGTTGCAGCGCCTGCGCCGGTCATGTTCCCGTTTCTCTGGCATTCACAAGGATTTCTCTTCCCCTCTGCTTAGCTGGGGGAGTGTTATGTCCGGGAGATGACACTGGAGATGACAGACCCACGTTTAATGTCCTGGACTGTAGTGATAATCGAGACTCATTAAAATTCCAAGAGGGCAAATCATCGCTCCTGCAGGAGCTCCACGGACTCAGGAGGGCTCACCTTCTCCCACGGTAATACTTCAAATACAAAGGGAAAAAGCAACAGGGGCGGCTAAAAAACATTAAGAGCTCTAAAAATGCAGAGCTTTGTAATTTTTAAAATATTCCATATTCATATTTTAGAACTCGAAAGAGTCCAGTGCAAGGCCAAGCTAATAAAAACTAGATTAAAAAAAGGCTCTTGCATTCTTTGCTGCAAAGCTGAACGCACATGGGACCTGAATTCAGAATAGGCGTTTTGATGTTCAGTTTAGTTTAGACTCGGTGAGTCTGGGGTGAGAACCAGTAACGAGGACCAGGAACCACCCAGTCAAGACGTGGACGGAAAGGCCTGGTAGGCACAGCGAGAAAACCGGATTCCCCTTCTCTCAAAGAAGTGAGAAAGAAATGGTTGGAAGGATCTTTTGTATCAGAAAAGTTTTGGTCTGTGTAGGTCTCCTAAATATTTTCTCTCTTTCTCTGTCTCCACAAACAAACACGAAGCTGGTAGTTTTGCTCCCAAGTATCTCCTTGCATACATTCACCAAAACTCCAGGAGGCTGTTCTCATGCCGGGAGTGAGCTGCAAATAATACTTAATACCTGTGTAATTTCAACTATGTGAAAGAGCTCCTATCTCCTCTATATGCAAATCTCATTTCCTCTTCCTTTTTCCCAACATAGCTGGAGGGGCGGGTATTTTATCAGAAGAAAGGCAGCAGTTTTGGGTCCTAGAGTCTAACTTAGCACCCGGCCAGCCAGACCCTCTCTGCCCAGCCCTTCCCCCTCCTCTTTTCCCCCTTTTAAACAAGGTTTTCTTTGCCAGAGATTTCAACGTCCAATTGGCAAGATACCCTAGTCTTTGTATTAAAAGGTTAATGGCAGCTGTCAGAGGAAGAAGAAAGTGCCAGACTGTGCGAGAGCAGAGAGGGGAGAAAAGGCGAGGCTATTCCACAGCCTCTGTCATAAATCTGTGAGACACACACGCCCGTCCTCAAGCCCAGTCCTGATCGGACACACGTTGATCCTCAGGGCTCCGCAGCTCTTTTTGCCGCTTTGCTGCTCTCGCCTCCCACGGCCTCGCGCGCCGCCACTTTTAGTTTCTGGACGAGAGCTCGGCATCTGAGCTGAGGAAACAAGTTCAGACATCACAAAAAGAAGAAAACCAGATCGGAAACATTCAGGCTGGGAACCAGAACAAAGTTTGTTGTCCTACAAAGAATCGTTCTTTCTTCCTTTCTCTCCCCGCCGCCCCTCTGCGCTGCCCCCCAGGGCCCCGGTGCCCGCTGGCTGCTGGCACGGTGCGGCGATCCGTGCAGCCGCGTTCCAGAGAGAAGAAAGACTGTCGCGTCCGGGAGGGTGACTGATGCACTCCGAGGGAGGGAGGCGACTTCTGGGTTCTGTGCCCGAGTCTGCCCCGCACGAACACCCCCCAGTCCGCCACCTTGAAAAGAGAGGGGGGCACGCCAAAGAGCAAGTGAGCAATGCTGAGAAAACAAACGGAAAAAGGAATCCAAGGAGAAGACAGGCTGAGCCAAGCTTTGGAACATTTCCTGAAAATTAAAAATGGGACTCAGTGCTGGGAAAGGGCCTGGACTCCAAAGCGCAGCGCCCCGCAGGGTGGGCGGGCTGATACGAGTTCACTCCAGTGCGGTCCAGCCCGACGGGAGGTTGGCATTTATGGTGGAAAAAAAAATAATTTGTACTCCAGGGAAAAATTCCATTTTTAGCTTTTAGCAGAATCTGCCTATTAGTTGAATTGCTCTAAACAGCTCAAAAGAAGATTGGAGGTGGGGTATGATCTTTCGGTTGTTTTAAATTACGCTAACACTGACACACAGCAAAATGCACAGATCCTTAAGTGTATAGTCTGATGAATTTCAATAAATGTACCTGCTTACGTGACCATCTCCCCAGTTAGAATACAGACTGTTTCCGTCATCCCAGAAGGTTTCCTTGCACCCGCTTCCGGTCAGTTCCTGTAGCTAATCACTGTCCTCGTTTTTACCACCATCGATTAATTTATCCTGTTCTTGAATGTCACATAAATGAAATCACACTTTAATTACATTTTTTTGTATCCTGCTTCTTTTGCTTAACATAGTGTTTTTGAGATTCATTCATAAAGTTGCTTGTATTAGTAGCTTATTCTTTTTCATTCTTGAGGAGTATCCATTATATATTATATAATGATTTTTAAAAATCTATTCTCCTATCAGTGGACATTCAGGTTGTTTCCAGCTTTGGGCTTATATAATACAAATAAAGCTGCTATGAACAATCTGTACAAGTCTTTTTGTACACACGCATTCATTCTTCTTGAGTAAATAACTAAGAATGGAATTCCTGGGTTACAGGATATACATCTAATTTAATAAGAAACTGCCTGGTACTAATAGTTTTCCAAATATGATACCATTTTACACTATTGTCAGCAATGTATTGGAGTTCCAGTTGCTGTGTACCCTCACCAACGTTTGGCATTGTAGGTCTAGTTAATTTTCGCCACTTTAGTGAGATCGCAGCACTGTCTCCTTGAGGCTTTTAAGTGCTCACTTTGCATATTTTCTTTTGTAACGAGTCTGTGCCAATCTTCTGCCCAGGCCTCTTGATACAACAGGGGGTCATCCGTGGTGACTGTATCTTGCTCTTGCTCTGTAAACCTATCTTGCCCTTCCTCAGTAAACCTTGTCTTCATGCTTAAAAAAAATCTTCTGCCCATTTAAAAAATTATGTTGTTTTGTCTTTTGTTATTGATTTTTAAAATATCTTAAGTCCTTTGTTTAATATATATACACACACACACATACATATAGTGAGTATTTTCTCCCAGTGCTTTGATAAATAGAAATTTAAAGTTTGATGAGGTCTAATTTACATTTTGTTCTCTTTTTTTTGAGACAGAGGTCACCTGGGTGCAGTGGTGTTTTCATAGCTCACAGCAACCTCAGACTCCTGGGTTCAAGCGATCCTCCTGTCCCAGCCTCCCGAGTAGCTGGGACTACAAGCACGTGCTACCACATTTGGCTAATTTTTCTACTTTTTATAGAAACTGGGTCTTGCTATGTTGCTCAGGCTGGTCTTGACCTCAAGAGATCCTCCCATCTCAGCCTCCCACAATGTTGAGATTACGGGTATGAGCCACCATGCCCAGCATGTTGTTCTCTTAAGTTTAGTGTTTTATGCCTACTGAATTGGGATAGTTTTAGCAATATGTGTGCTATTGGCTAATATCTGAAATCAAAACACATTTCTTTATTAAGGCTTAAAACAAGATTACTCATTGTAATCTTTGGTTACAAAGGCTCAATTTTAGAATCAAAAACATTGGCTTTACCTAAAATCCCTGGGTTACTAAGGTTTTAAAAATGAAAGCTGCAGGGGGGAGGGGTGGGGAGAAAAAAAAACGAAAGCTGCACTTTCAAAAATATTCAGTCATTCAACCTACAGATCACGTGTTCTGCATTCGTACATGTTCATGTGATCTGTACCAAATGGGCACAGTATTGACAAGTACGGTGGGGTCAGGGCACTAAGTGTTTGGGACGAAACCTCAGTTTTAAAAACTCTCCAAAAGGAAATTCTACAATATTCTTTTGAAATTTGCTCCATGTTTCATAACTCTAAAGTCAGATAGTTCTTCCCTACATTTAACTGATATATTTCTTTTTGTAATTTAATATACTCTCTCATCCGATCCTTAGAAACAGAAAAACGGAGGAAAAAGGGCCTCCTCACCATTTAGGTAAAAGCCTTTACCCTATGTAAATTTCCCTTTCTAAATAATTGTTTATTTTTCATTACTCCTATCTTTCCCTTTTCAAGTCTTTTACCTAATTTTTTTTTTAATGGAGTTTGAGGTAGAATATCACATTCAAATACACTCCTAAAAGGTTTTTTGGGGACTGTTTTACATTTCCTTTACACTGTAATAATAGACAACCAGGGTTGGAAAAATCTGACTCAAATCGTCTTGTAGGCCATGTGTGACGGCTCACACCTGTAATCCTGGCACTGTGGGAGGCAGAGGTAGGAATATTGCGTGAGGTCAGGAGTTTGAGACCAGGCTGAGCAAGAGTGGGACCCCATATCTCTACAAAAATAGAAAAATTAGCTGGGCATGGTGGTGGGTGCCTATAGTCCCAGCTCCTTGGGAGGCTGGGGCAGGAGGATCGCTTGAACCCAGGAGTTGGAGGTTGCTGTGAACTAGGCTGACAACACTGCACTCAAGCTAGGGCAATAGAGTGAGACCTTGTCTCAAAAAAAAAAAAAAAAAAGGTCTTGTGATCCTGAATCTCCTCTATAACCCAACTGAGTAGCTTCTCCTCCGGTGAGAAAGAACATTTCATGTATGGCTGTCCATTCTTTTTGTGGACAGTTCTAGGAAGTTCTTCTTCCTGTTAAGCTGAAACTTGCCTTCTATAACACCCACCCGCTGGTCCTGGGGCAGCACTGAAGCGGTCTGTGCGCACAAAGGCCATTTCTTCACCCGTGACTGCCCCGTTTTGCTGCTGCCCGTGGGCGCTAGCTCGGGGGCTTCTACTTAGGCTAATGCGCGTGTTAGCATTCTCGATACTCTCAGGCACCTAGGTTCTCACAAGAGGATGGAAATCTTAACCCTAGTTTACTGACTTAAATTTTAACAAACTTTAATTCTGGAATAATTTCAAAGATAAAAAAGTTGCAAGAGTTTTACAAAGAACATCGCATACTGGTAAAGACTTCACCGGATTCCTTAAATTGGTAACATTTCACTACGTTTGCCTTATCATTCATTCATTTACTCTCTCTCTCTCGACGGATACAATACCTATGTGTACAAATCTGTACGTGTCTGTATCTACATCACCCTGTACGTGTTTCCTGATCATTAAATTCAGGTTATAGATTGTTTGGCAGGAACACCCACCTGTGTTTTTCTCAGTGCGTATGATCAGGAAGCACATAATGTTGGTTTTTCCCATGACTGGAGATGCTCACTTTAATCACTCGGTTTAGATGGTGTCTGTCAGATTTTTCTCATGTAAATTAATTATGAGTATTTTGTGCTAATTGAAATAAATTTTTTTGTGAGGAGACAGTTTCAGTGTATGCAAATATCCTGTTCCTTAACAAACTTTTATCCAATGGTTTTCATATTCTTTGATGTTACTTGCTCAAATCAGTTACTAGTATGATGGGTGCCAAACAGTGATTCCCTAAGTCCATCATTCTATCTACACTTAGCTGGTATTCTACTACGGGGCAGAGGTATCCTTCTTCCCCCATTTATTTCTTTATACAAGCATAGAATCATAGATTTCTATTTTATTTAATGGGTTATAATCTGTTATCACATTTATTTTGATGCTCAAATTCTCCAAAGTTTTCCACATGATCTTCTGATATATCCCCAATCACTCCTGGGAAACTTCCTCACCTTCTGGTATAAGAAGTCCTGGAATCAGCCATGTCTCCAAAGAGCTCTGGTTCCTTTTAGTGGAAAGGGCACCTAGAAACCAGCTTTGTGTGCAAGTGAGCTCCCTGTTATTGGGTGTCACTGCTTCTAGGCCTTCTCAGCAGACAAGGTTAGAAAGTGTGTGTGTGTGCAGAGAGAGAGAGATAAACACACACACAGAGAAGTCTAAATCCATTTATCTGTTAAAAATTACGAGTTCATATCATACCTCTAACAATAATCCAACGCCACAGGGTTTATCTTTACTCTTTCTGCATTTGTTACTCTCTTCAGTGATAATGACAAACGCATTATCCCTGATATATTATCTCTAATATATTTATTCATCCGCTCAATCTCCCAACCACGTGGGCCACCTTCCTGGCCCTGGTGTACTATTTCCACTCATGCTAGCTGAACCCTCAGTCCTGGCCTGCCAAAACACTGGTCACGTGGGTTGAATTCTTGGTCCTAGCCTGACAAACACACCAGCTGTGCTGGCAGGATCTCTGGTCCTGAGATGCAGCCACGTCTGCAGTCACGCCGTCCAAATCTTTTGCCTGTCCTGGGGGCCACTGTGGCTGTGTCCGCCGTGTCCTTTGCCCCAGCCCCACTCACCACGCCAGCTGATTCCTCAGCCAAAAGGGGACAAAGGGGAAGGGGCAGACTGACTTTAAACTACATGAGTCTGCATTTAAAAGGAACACTGAATATCTGTGTTCTGGTATCTGTCAAAAACTAGATCCTTAAACTTACTGCTGCTTAATATATTAAAAAAATTGGCTGACACTACTAACATTTAGAGTCTTTTCGAAGATTTGAAAATTATTCCTTACATTAAATAATGCATTAGATATCTGAGTACATGGGCAACAATATTTAGGGTCTCCTAGAGAATGGTTTTTATTGAAATGAACTCTGGTGTTAAGATATTGCCGAGATGTTGCTTGTAATTTGGTTCCTTACAAGGACCCGTGGGTGAGGAATTTCTTTTAGATCTCAGAACTAAGGTTTTCGCTAAACAATACTGGTTTGTTTAGTATCCTTTGGGATATTATACCTGCATAACTATAGTCATGTGCCACTTAACGACAGTGATGCATTCTGAGAAACGTGTCGCCAGGCGACTTCGTCCTTGTGCCAACATCACAGAGCGGACTTGCACGAACCCGGACGGCGTAGCCTCCACACACCCAGGCTAAACGGCACAGCCCGCCGCTCCTGGGCTGCGACCTGTGCGGCGCATTACTGCACTGGATACTGGCAACCGGAACACAACGGTATTTGTGGATCCAAACATCGAACCACAGAAAAGGTACAGTAAAAATACAGAATTATAATCTTAGGGGAGCGTCGCTGCATACAATGTCCGCTGTTATGCGGTATAACAAAATTTTCTCTTGACAGTGTCTGGGAGCTCACTCCCGGCTTCACCTTATTTTTTCCGACTCTCATTTTCTCTTGACTTCTTAGAGTCACAGGGATGGGAATGCAGAAGGCAGGAAAATTCCTGAGCGATTCTGACGGTCTGCCTTCCCTGAGAAGCACCGCTCCAGGACCGCGGGCCCAGTCCGGACTACTGTACGGTGCAGAACCGGGTTACTTGTCCCTCATTTAACACATGTCCCCCTTAACCTTAAAGCTGGACTAATACAATATTGTGAATGTAACTTCTATTTTTATAGGATTTAAAAGAAATTAAGAAAATGTGAAGTAGACAAAAACATTATCTCAAAGAGATAAAATAATGGCTGTTCTTTCATATATACAAGATATTTAGAAACAATATTTTCTTAGCCATAAAGTATCTAAAATCTGACCTTGTACAAGTATACTTAGCTGCTGGAACTTAGCAAGATTGCAGCTAGAGGTAAAGTGGCCCTGAATTCATCATCTGAACAATATACATTTGGTAGAGTCTGGAGACAGAACACTAAAGACTTAGGAACCAAATGTTTACGTCTTCAAAAAATACCTACAATCCAAAATACTTACAGGGCACGCAGTCAGCTACACACAGGGAGCCAAGATCACATCCACTGACTTAGACTGTCTGACTCTGGCCGGCATGTGTAAAATCATAATACATAAAGTTTCTTCAAACTAGGACATTTTAACCCAAGATCAATATTATGCCCTAAATTATTTGTTACCACGTTCACTTTATAAATACATGAGCCACTGCACTGGTGACAAGTTGAAATGCTGAAGTTTATTGTTGCAGGGAAATCGCGTTTTACAGCACAGTGGCATATGAATAAGAGAGCCATGGGAGACTCGCGCACGTTTCCTCGCCTCATTGCAAAGCTGGACACAATCACTGCGGCCGTGAGAAAGATCACGTACATGGGAGTGGTCTTTCCAATACCCTCACCGTGGCTACCTGGTGCTGTCCACCCTGGTGCATCTTTCTGAAACTAAGGAACTGATGTGCAGCCTACGTCCAGTACAGCCTTTAACAAATATACACAATGTTTACGTTGAATCTACCGTACCCTTCCCAAACGCATCAGGGGGCTTTCTGAAAAAGTTTGAAATTCTAAAACTCAAAAGTGTTTGCATGTATATTGCAAGGGAAATATATGCATTTATATTATATGCATTTATATTCAAGGGAAAAGCTGTTTGTCAAAAAGGTTTTAGTTGAAAATTCTCCACAATTTTCATGGAGTTTTGGAATACTCAATCTAAGAACCACTAATTACACTCTTTGAGTAGATGTTAGTTCTTTGTTAGCTCGTGTCAATGCTGGGTTCACGGATACACTACCAACATTTCCAACCCAACAGATGTCAACAGGGCTTGGTGAAGAAACGAAGGCACCTTATATACGGGAGCAGTTCCAAGTGCAGTGTGGAGAACTCAGCCCTGGGATTTCAACGATGAGCTCTAATTCTGAAAGCTGCCAGTGGTCAAATACGGAGAGTCCTGAAATGAATGTAATCCACTCCATGAACCCTGATATATATTTCATATATATATTATATGTGTGTGTGTGTATATACATACATATATAAATATAAAATCCTCTCCCTTTATTACTTGACCCTTTGAGTTATTTCCCAGAAATGATGGACTTGAACTCCTGGCCTCAGCCTCCCAAAGTGCTGGGATTACAGGTGTGAGCCACCTGGTCTGAAATGACGGATCTTCTACAAGACAAAGCAGCTGAGATTCTGAAGGCCCTTCCTGATGCCACGACTCACCACTCCCCACAACCTGTCCCCAAAGCACACAGCCCCTGGGAGCTGCACCACGACCTGCCCCGAGGCACGTGGCCCCTGCTTTAAAAGCCCGTGATCTCCCTTAGCTGAGAGACAGGTTTGAGGCAGCTTCTCCTGTTCTCCTGGAAAGATGTCTGTCTATTGAAAAATTCCTTTCTTTCCTGGCAATCCTCGTTGTCTTAATAATTGGATCTTTGTGCCACGAGCAATTGGACCTAGACTGAACCCCCTTGTGGTTTCGACAACGGAATGATTACAGGGCCTGTGTTTAGCGAGTGATAAAGAACAGAAAGGCAGCCTAAGTGTGATACCATACACTTTGAATTTATATCACACTAAACAATACCGCACATTGTTTATGGAAACATACATATGCACTAAAAAGGCAAAAATGTGGACTGTGCAAACGCACGCCGATTTTGGACAGTGGCTGCCACTGCAGAGGAAAATAGCAAAATACGACTGCGAAGGGCACAGAGAAGCCTCCGGCTGTGTGCGGAGACAGGGGAGCGGAAGTGCCTTCCGGCTCGCACACGCTCAGCGCAGCACTTGCGACAGCAGAGTGTCACAGCAGGCGCCAGGCGGCGTCCCGCCATCTAACCCAGCTCTGGAATTGTCTGTGTGGAGACAATGTCGGGTCCCGTAGGCTAGGGGCTCCATCCAGGGCTGGCTATAAATTAAGGTTCCCACACCTCCTCGAGTTATGTTAGTTTGGGAGAATGGCTCACAGAACTCAGGGAAATACTTTACTTACGCTCATCCATTTAGCACACAAGATATTCCAAAGGATACCAGCGAATGGCCAGGAGAGACACGCAGGGCAAGGCATGCGGGAAGGGGCACAGAGCTGCCATGTCCTCCCCAAGCATGCCGCCCGCCAGGCACTCCCGCGCGTTCAGATATCTGGGACCCCATCTGGACGTTGTTCTTTTGGGTTTTTATGGAGGCTTTGACAAGTGGGCACGCTGATCACATCACTGTAATCACCAGGGGTGAGCACCTCAACCTTCAGCCTCCTTCCCCTCCCCAGAGGTTAGGATTGGGACTGAAGCCCCACCCAGTAATCCACTAGGTGG
This sequence comes from Avahi laniger, assembly GCA_963575035.1. Lineage (NCBI taxonomy): Eukaryota > Metazoa > Chordata > Mammalia > Primates > Indriidae > Avahi > Avahi laniger. The sequence continues at coordinate 37,429 of CAUYSK010016781.1, read as the reverse complement.
TTCCCCTGGCAACCAGCCGCCATCCTGAGGCTATCCAGGAGCACCCCCCACCCCCAGCACACAAGAGACATTCTCATCGCTCCAGAGATTCCAAGCATTTTAAGGCTCTGTGTAAGGAACCAAGGCCAGAGATCAAATAGATATTTTCAATCTATCACAATATCGCACTATATTAAGCATTAAAAAAAAAAAGACCTGAAGCAGACATGACAAAGTAATATTTGTTAATTCTGGGTACAAAGTAATGTTATATTAATCTACACTTTCCTGAATGCTTGAAGTACTTCCTTAAAATCAATTTGATAGGACCACACACAAGAGAAAAGAGCCTGGGGCAAAAGTTGGAATTTTAAATACGTGTGTGTGTGTGTGTGTGTGTGTGTAAAATGGAAAAAATGGCAAGCTTTTCATAGAGAAAACCTTATTCTAGAATCCTCTGCAAATAATTTTTGTGACTCCTAAAAAAAAATATATATATATATTTATATATTTAAGACTGCTCTCTTGGATCACAAATGGACATACAATGACAGTCAGCTTAAGGTTAAGAAATCCGAGATCTGGCTAAGATGTAAGGTCGGAATTTTCCATGCTCAAGATTCTAGAACAGGGATAATTTCAAGGTTAACGTGGGGCTCATCAGGCTGTATTTTAGGAAAATATTTACTGAAAATAATGAGGATAACAGCAATAACAACCACCATCTATAAGCACTTATAATTCTCACAGGAACATCATGTCTGTTGCAAGGTGAAGGAACAGGTGTAGAGATGCTAAGAAAACTAAAACCCGAGAGAGAGGAAGGGGAAGGGAACCACGTAAATCCGAGGCTGCCTCACTCTAAAGTCCGTGCCAGTAACTTCCACGGTACACTGAGGCTGCCACCAGCTGCGTGTGGCACTAATGTCCGTGTATGTCTGCCTGTCCTCCATGTACCCATGTGCCCGAAGGTCTAATTCAATTCCACCGAATGAACACATCACTCACAAGAGAAACTCCAAAGAGCATAAAACTGGGGGGGCAGACTTAAAAAACTCAAAAATGAAAAGTCACTGCTATGAACAGATTCAAGGCAGAGCCCAGAAAGGAATTGTTCACATTCTACCATCCAGCTATCCTGTAATTATCATTAAACCACTACAGGAATTCTGGTGGGTTGAAACAAAATTAATAGTTCTATAGGTCTAAATAATCTTCTAATTTTTGAAAACGGAATGTTTTACTTGGGTAAATCAATGTCGGCTCGATTTATAGCACCGGGAAAAATGCCGTCAACCGTCGTCACTCCTAAACAGCCCGTCGTGGACTCTGACACAGTGGTCGACTTCGTTCCCCAACTCCTTCCCAGGCTCTGCCTTCGATCTATTCACGGCCGTGATTTTTCATTTTTCAGTTCGTAACTCTGACCCCAAATTTTATATTCTCATCTCTGGATTTTTTTTAAAGATAAGATTCATTCATCTTTCCAATCTATCTGAAACTTTTATGATGTAATACTATGGGTAGTACAAGTACCAAACATGCAACTTTCTTAAAGAGAAAAAAGAAAGCTTGCGGAGCTGAGAAAGCTGCGCTAGCCTGTCGGGAGGACCCTGATAAAGCAGTTCGTGGCTGCACGTGGGGCCTGACCTTCACACCATACAGCGTTTCTCGTGACTCCGGAGGTAATGTCATCTCATTAAGTCTACAGCAATCCTGAGGGGCAAGTATTCTTATCTGTATTTTAGTGTTGGAAAAACTGGGGCTCAGAAAGGTTAAGAGCTGCTTTATGTCCCAAGGCTGGAAGGTGACAGAGCCAGACTTGGAACTCAAATCTGGCTCCAGTGTCAGTATTTTTCCTGCTCTGCCTCTGTGTGTGTGTGTGTGTGTGTGTGTACATGAGTATATGTGTGTGTGTTTGGATGCGGGGGCCGTTCCCTTGAATATATTCCTTGGGTTTTATTTCCACTTGGTCAAAAGGGATTTTCCAAATTGTGTTAGCAGAAGCAACATCTTGTTTTCCTTCTGATTCTCATGCTCTCATTCTTTCAGGATACAGAAAGTTAACTTGTTCTCCCTCTGGCTCTTCAAACAGTCCACATCCCCTATCCAGGTAAGCATAGATTAAAGTACCAGTTACCTATTAGCACTCAAAAAGCTTAAGAAGGCATATGCAATGAGCTGTTTCCAGCATCTCTCTTTTATATGTATTCTGTACAGAAAGGTACGGTAAAAACATCGGTGCATAAGCTTAACAGACTACAGCTGCCCAAGTAAGCAGAACTTGAGGGTGTCGGATAAAGAGCTTTGTGAAACATGTGTAAACTTTGTGTAAGGACTAGCAGATACCAGAACCCTTAAAATAATACCCTTTGTGCATTTTCTTCTTTTACCTTGCAAACTGACAATGATGCAAGTCTGAAGGAGTTCCATTTCTGCTTAGCATGTAGAAAGCCCTAAGAGAATATTGCTCCCACGTAACAACAAGAAAAGACTGGACAATCAACAAAATCATAAATTTTTTTAAGGCCTATCAAAAGTGGAGGTCCCAAGGTAACTAGGTGAACTGAATTCAAGGATGACAAGCCGATCTGAGGACAGATGGGACACATTTCTGGCAGAGCGCAGGAGGAAGAAGAGGCAGCCACCAAAATGGGTAGGCAGAAAGCAACTATTAACACAATTTAAACAGATTCTTAAACTCAGATGTGGGCCAGCTCAACAGATTGGAACCCCTTGGAGCCAAAGACAAGGAGTCCACACCACTCTCCAGCTCTGAGGATTTTGCTGGAAAGATGGGGCACGGAGCAGGAAGTCTGAGAGGCGCTCAGTGGCCCAGGTGTGTGGGGGCTGTCGACGGTGAGGGTAGAGCGGCAGGCCTCGGGGACCTCCCCGTGCTCTAGGCCTGCGTGAGCACAGGCGGTGATGGCTGCCAGGTGGGACAGGCACACAGGCCCACCTGCACCCTGGACTGCTCTCTGACACGGAGCAAAAACCACGTGCCTCGGAAGAGCAAGAAACCCCTCAGTGCCTGAGCCTGGCCCTGCTTTGACAGGAAAGCTGTGCGCTGCTGGGGGCGGCGCAGGCAACCCCCGTGGCCCCTGTTCCCGGGCAAAGATCGGCTGCCGCCAGAGGAGTAGAAAACCCTACGGGCTCTTGTACTGACTCGAGGCAAAAGCGAACTGTCACCAGGTAAGAGACGGAAAGTCCACTAGGCCCTCAAATTATGAACTGATTCAAGGCAGAAGCCTGCTACAGGGGAAGGGGCGAGAAATCAGCCCACGGTCCAGACCCCGCCCTGAGGAGGAGGGAGATGTCACTGGGGGTGGGACAGGAACACTGAGACAGGGCTGGAGAGGGCAACGAAGAAACCGCTGCCGTCCCCCAGCCTGCATCTTGCACTGAGTGACAAGAGAATCTACCGCTTGAAGAAGAGCTCTCTGCGGTGCAGCATAAGGACCTGCTGAAAGCCGAGAGCAAAGCAGGAAACTGAGAAAAATCAGCGCTCCAGACGGCACGCGGCAGCGGCAAAGGGCCGCTGGGAAATTTAAAGCCTGTGGTGCCCTGAAGGCAATACAGCAAAACAAACCCAAACCCAAACCCAGCTCCGTTCCTGACTTAGTCCCTCATGCCAATGGCTTGACATAAGAAGAGGAATGTCTATTTCCAGACATAAATGTTATTTACTTCAGTTGCTACCTTCTTTTTACTTAGAATATTTAACTTTTAGGCCGGGCGTGGTGGCTCACGCCTGTAATCCTAGCACTCTGGGAGGCCGAGGCAGGCGGATTGTTTGAGCTCAGGAGTTCGAGACCAGCCTGAACAAGATTGAGACCCAGTCTCTACTAAAAATAGAAAGAAATTAATCGGACAACTAAAAATATACAGAAAAAACTAGTCAGGCATGGTGGCGCATGCCTGTAGTCCCAGCTACTCGGGAGGCTGAGGCAGAAGGATTGCTTGAGCCCAGGAGTCTGAGGTTGCTGTGAGCTAGGCTGACGCCACGGCACTCACTCTAGCCCGGGCAACAGAGTGAGACTCTGTATCAAAAAAAAAAAAAAAAAAAAGATAGGCTGACTCTAAATTCTGTGAGGTAGATTCAGGTCTTTTGGGGCCTGAAGTTAAACAATTTGAAGTGTCCTTTTTAGGAAAGAGACTGCAAAATGGCCCTGTGAACACATTGCTGGAACACTGGAAACGGTCCTTGTAAGTGAGGGACAAGCTTAACCGTCTCTAGCTTCAGGGTAAATCTGCCTTGCTTATTACACAGTTCATTATTTGTTTGCCCACAGACCTTCTACAGGACTGAGAGTTCCTCGGGACAGGAACCTTGTCTGTGATTCATCTCTGTAACTTCCTAGTCTGATATGGTATCAAAATACATCTGAGGGTAGCATTCTCATACATTGCTAGTGGGAAGGCAAAATGATATAATTGTTATCAAAGAAAGTTGGTAATATATAGCCACATTACTTATGTATTTACCTTTTGACCTGGTAACCAATCATAGGTCAAATCATAGACTTCTAGAAATCTGTCCTAGTGACATGTGGGCAAAAATACAAAAAACCATGCACAAGGTTATTCATTATGGCATTAATGAGTAACAAAAGATTGGAAACTGCTCACATGTCTAATAATAAAAACTGGTTGAATAAATTATATACTATAATACAGGGTGAAATACTATGTAGCCATAAAAAATATGTGGAAGAGTTCTCATATGTACTAATAAACATATACTAATATGGAGTGATCTCTGTATAATTAAGTGAAATAAGCAAGGTGCATACTATTGTTTACAGTATGCTATCTTCTGTGTAATAGGGAGATATAAATACACATTATTATTTATATTTAAAAGATAAACAGTGGAAGAATAAACCCCAAACTACTAAAAATGGTTGCCTTTGTGGGATAGAGACGATAGGGGTGGAAATGAGACTTCTGTGAATGTACCTTATTGTATAGTTACTATTTTGATAAAAGTAAATGTTTTGCATATTTATAAGACAACATTCAAAAAAAGAAAAAAGTACTCCATAAAAATTAATGAAAGCAAATTAACCATCTGCATGTCAGATTGGTGGCATAACCACACGGAAAATCATTTCAAGTGGCTTTCTACATGTTTTGACTGTGTTTCTCTAATGGGATGTAGACTAACGACAACTAAAACTGCATAGAGAATATAATTGTATTAGTCTTATTGTTCATAGTAATATTGATATTGCTATTTTGAAAGTATGACATTGTAATAAAGCAAATAAGTAATTACGCTAATGGCATTAGGAGCCAAGATTTCTCAGTGTATGAGAAAGTGTTACATGTATAAAAAGATACATTTAGATCTGAATTAGATGCATGAAGTATATATTTTTCTTTTAAAAAATGTATTTTCTGTCTCTGCTGAAAAGGCATAGAAGCAATGACAAACTCAGTGGCATGAACACCTTTAGTGCATGGATTTTTTCTCTAAATACCATTTTCCAGTGTTGCTTTGTTTTGTTTTTTTGTGACAGAGTCTCACTCTGTCCAGGCTAGAGTGCCGTGGCGTCAACTTAGCTCACAGCAACCTCAAACTCCTGGGCTCAAGGAATCCTCCTGCCTCAGCCTCCCAAGTAGCTGGGACTAAAGCATGTGCCACCATGCCTGGCTAATTTTTTCTATTTTTAGTTGTCTGGCTAATTTTTTTCTGGTTTTAATAGCAACGGAGGCTGGTCTCAAACTCCTGACCTCAAGCTATTCTACCGCCTCAGCCTCCCAGAGTGCTAGGATTATAGGCGTGAGCCACCATGCCTGGCCTTTCCAGTGAATTTTATTTTATTTTAATTTATTTATTTTGAGACAGGGTCTTACTCTGTTGCCCCGGCTAGAATGCAGTGGCATCATCATAGCTCACTGCAGTCTCAAATTCCTGGGCTCAAGCAATCCTCCTGCCTCAGCCTCCCGAGTAGCAAAGACTGCAGGTATGTACCACCACACCTGGCTAATTTTTCTATTTTTTGTAGAGACAGAGTTTCATTATGTTGCTCAGGCTGGTCTCAAACTCCTGGCCTCAAGCAATTCTCCTGCCTCCGCCTGCCAAAGTGCTGGGATTATAGGTGTGAGCCATCACACCCAGCCCATTTTCCAGTTTAAAAAAAAAAAAATGTAAAAAGAAAACAAAATCAAGTGTCCTTCGATAAATGGCTGATTCCAGATCTGGAGGAGGAAAGGTGAGCTTGGGTCATCTTTTGCCTGGAAGCCAGGAAGCTATCAAGGACTATCGGGGTCATGTAAAAATGACTGAGGAACCAATCCAAAAGGGCCCCACCGGCCAAAGATAGAACAATTTGAGCACTGAGAGAAAAATAATTACTTCAGTAGATTATAACACATAAAATATGTAAAAATCCATTAATGCATAATTCTACTTAAGGTAAACAATACATTTGTTACCATTGGTGCCTTATAGGCAGTCAACTAATCACTTTGAACATTGATAAATAAAGGCAAATAATCAAATATTTTTCTGCCTTTCCTTTATGTGTTGTATTCCATGTAAACAAAGAGTAGATTTTAAAAAGTCGTGTTAGTTTAGTTTTGTTTTTTTTTTAAGAGACAGGGTCTCCCTCTGTTGCCAAGGCTCAAGTGCAGTGGTGAGATCATAGCTCACTGCAGCCTCAAACTCCTGGACTCAAGGTGTGAGCCACTGCACAACCAAAAAGTTATTTTGTATAGAAGAATGCAACTAATAAATGCAGAGGAAATGATGGGATTAGAAAAGCATGATTTTGCAAACCCTAATGAAATGATGACTTAGGCAACGATTGTGAAATGATGCTAAAACAATTGAGTGGAAAGTTGTTGGGTAACTTTATAATGGGAACCTTGGGTTTGTGGTCCCCAGCCCCTGGGCTGTGTACCCCTCCTTGGCCTGTTAGGAACAAGGCTTGAGCCCCATCCCCCCACTCTTCCGTGGAAAAATTGTCTTCCGTGAAACTGGTCCCTGGTCCAAAAAGTTTGGCGACTGCTGCGAGGCTAACACTGCCTGAAACCACTGAACAATCTTAAAATCGCTAAAAGGATAATACAGTACTCCATGAAATAATCTTGCCAAAAAGAAAAAGAAAAAAGAGAATCTAAGCCTAATCAAGCCTAGATCTAATAATTAGCAGTTTACCAGAAAGATGGGGGATAGACAATAACCACAGCCAGCCAAACTCAAAATGTGGGACATTCTACAGGATGAGTGTCGTTTCTCCAACAAATTCATGGCATGAAAGTAAAAATGGAAGGTAGCATGTTCAAGCATAAGCCTCAAGAGATTTACCAAATGCAATAATCTCATTGGGATGTTGATTCAAGCAAATCAACTGTCAAAGACATCTTTAGTACCATCAGGGGGATTTGAATATGAACTGATAGATTAAATTAAGGAATTACTGTTCTTTTTTGTTAGGTGTGACGATGACATAGTGCTTGTGAAAATAAAAGTCTTTTTCAATTGGAACAGCAAACTGATGTATTAAGGATGAAATAAAATGAGGTCTGGTAGCCGGGCATGGTGGCACATGCCTGTAGTCCCAGCTACTTCGGAGGCTGAGGCAGGAGGATTGCCTGAGCCCAGGAGTTTGAGGTTGCTGTGAGCTAGGTTGATGCCACAGCACTGTAGCCCGGGCTACAGAGTGAGACTCTGTCTCAAAAAAAAAGAAAAAAAAGTTATAAAATGAGGTCTGGGATATGTTTTAAAATACTCCACAAGCAGCACAACAAACAAAAAGAGAGGGGCAGATTGGAAAAATGTTGACGGTTGTTGAAACCTTGTGCTGGGTACATGAGGTTCATTATACCATCACATTTTTGTGAATGTTTGAATTTTTCCCCAATGAAAAATTAGGCAATCATGCTCCAAAAAAAAAAACGAATGTTTTGAATAGGTGGGAACTTGGCTATAGCAAGCCTGCCCCCTGGTGGCAGATTCCATTAGTGCAGCTGTGGCCCCAGCCTAATTAAAGCAGGTCTGAATTCCCAGACCTGTCAAAAGTTGCATCCTTTTATCTCACAAGAACCCTGTGAAGTGGATATAACATCAGCATACCATTTTAAAGCTGAAGAAACTAAGACTCAAAGAGACTCAGTAACTTAAGTTCCTAACAAGTCACTGGTGGAGCCAAGACTGGGAGTCTTTGGACTCCAGGTCCCAAGCCACGTAAATCACTGTGATTCTGGACTTTCCTTTTCCTATCTGAACAGAGGTCACATGGAAAAAGGCAAATGAGGATGCCTCTAATTACAATGGATCCCCAGGAAGCAGATGATCAGGGAGCAATTACACCTATAAACTACAGATAGGTAAGTACAAAGGGGTAATGCAAATAAATAATAGGTAATGTTTGTATTGCCTTCTGTGCCAGACACTGTGCAAACTGCCATTTATACAGGATCTCATTTAATCTGCACAGACACCCTGTGAGACAGGTGCTATTATTACTCCCTTTTTACAACTGGAGAAGCAGAGGTTCCAAGAGTAAGAGGATTTGTCCAAAGTCACACAGCTAGGAACTGTTAGAACTGACACTTGAACCCAGGTCTCACCACAATGCCTATGTGAGGGTTTTTTTTTTTAAGACTTTATTTTTAGAGCGGTTTTAGGTTCACAGCGAAGTTGAGTGGAAATTACAGAGTTCCTGTACACACCCTGTCCCCAGGGCATGCCTCTTAGTCTCTCTTCCCACCAGATTTCAGACCCCTAACTTCTCCTCTGTAGAAATTCTAGGCGCATCGTCGATGCTTTGTTAGAGACCTATACCCTCTGAGCCAGCCACAAGATGTTATCACAATGCTGCAATGAGATCATTAAGGACAACCGACTAGGCCTACCAGTGAGTGCTTAGGGGCCTAGCTCCTAACTGCCACAGCAAGGAGAATTCCCATCGGTGACCCCTCCCCTCTCCTTCCCAAGCTGGGGGAGCCCCGCCCCCATCTCTGCAGTGGGAGGCTGGTGCCAGCTCTCACACTAACATGCTTTGTAAACTTGAGCAAGTTTTCTGTCTCATCTGGCTGACTCCCGTTTCTATTTCTAAATAGGTCCAGATCCCAACTGGAGGGGGAAGAATGTGTGAGGTTTGGCTTTAAAACCCTAACGCAAGGCAGGGGCCAGAACCTGTAGGGTCTTGTAGACCATATTATGGATTTAGGGATAAAAGTAATGAGTCAGCAAGGGTGTTTTTTTTAATTGTGGTAAAATATAGATAACTTAAAATTTACCAGCTTAATCATTTCTAAGTGTGCAGTTCAGTGACATTAAGTACATTCACATTCTTGTGCAACCGTCACCACCATCCAAAACTTTTCCTCATCCCAAACTGAAACTCTGTATCCATTAAACGATAACTCCCCATTCCCTCTTGCCCCAGCCCATGGTAACCACTATACTACTTTCTGTCTCTGTGAATTTGACTATTCTAGGTAACTCATATGAGTGAATCCTACAGTATTTGTGCTTCTGTGACTGGCTTCTTTCACTTAGCATAATATCTTCAAGGTTCATCTATGCTGTAGCAAGTGTCAGAATTTCATTCCTCTTTGAGGCTGAATAATATTCCGCTGTATGAATACACCACATTTTGTTTATCCATTCATCCATCAATCACCAAAGAGTTTTTTCTTTTTTTTTTTTTTTTGACACAAGATCTGGCTCTGTCGCCGAGGCTCTAATGCAGTGGCATCATCGTAGCTCACGGCAGCCTCAAACTCCTGGGCTCAAGGAATCCTCCTGCCTCAGCCTCCAGCGTAGCTGGAACTACAGGCATGTGCCACCATGCCTGGCTAATTCTGCAGCCATTAAAAAGAAGGTATTATCAAACGGTCAGATCTCATTTTTAAACAAGTGAAACTAATCTATGTTGATAGAAGCCAGAAGGTTACCTGGGGAAAGGGGGTGTTTATTGACTGGGAAGATGAGAGAATCTTCTGGAGCAATGGAAATGTTCTGCATCTTGATCTGGGTAGTGGTTACATGGGTGACTATACACAAAATATATTGAACATCACACTTTACATTTGTGTCCTCTACTATATGTAAATTTGACCTCAAGAGAATGAATTCTAAGACCATGTAGCAATGCCCCATGGGAATGTCAGCTCCAGGAGAAAAGGGTTTTTTGTCTGCTCTGCTGGCTGTTGTATACCCAGATCCTAGAACAACACTCGGCACATTGTAAACCCTCAATAAAAACCTAATGAGTGATTATAGAGAATATTTAGATAAAACGTTAATGAAAAAAGTACCAAAGTTACCCAACTTTTAAGTGAACTATGATTGCAATGTTGTAAAAATGATGAACAGGAAAAAAATTGGAAGGAAATACAGTGAAACGGTGTTGACAGTGTGTTGAGTGGTGGGATTATAGGAGATGGTTGTTAAAAATTTCTTCGTTGGATGTTTTTTTCCCATTCTATACGATTCTGTGTGTAACTTCGTGTGGAAACAGCAGCTAATGCTGCCCGAGTGCCTCTTCTGGGCCAGGCGTCACACTTACAGAAGTGTACACTTTACATTTGCCAACTCATTTCATTTTCACAACAACCCTATGAAGTCAGTATTTCTCTCCATTGTACACATGGGGAAACTGAGGCACAGGGCGAGGTCAAGGAGCCTGCCCAGGGTTGCACAGCATTAAGTGGCAGACCTGGGAGGCTGGCTCCAGGGGCTGCAGGCTTAACTGCTAAGCCACGCCACTCCTCAGACGCCAATGTCAAAAGCCTAAATTTGAGGCCTTCGTGACCTGAGGCCATGGACAAACGGGCCTCTCTGCTCTCTCCCTGTGGCTGACCCCGTTTCCTGGAGACCCTAAACAGCTGAGCTCCTCCGAGGTGTAAAGAGCCGAGCAGGGGACGGAGAACCAGGACCCAGAGAGAAGAGGTGAGCAGGGCAGAGAGGCCCTGCCTACTCCAGGCAGAGCTGTGTTTTCCTCGGGCAGGAACACATGTTCCCGTTACCCGATTCCCCACTCCCGAGGCCTGGGGAGGGCCCCTCTTCCTGGCTGGCCCTGTTCCTACCCCCTGGGGCTGTCACAAGACCTGGGACAACAGGCTCCGTCCTGCCGTCCATCCACCAGAGCTTCCTGGAAGCTCATCCCTCCCTCTCCGCCCCATCCCCGTCAAGTCTGTTCCTGGAAGTTAAAGACACGGGCCACGGTGCTGACCGTGCCGGCCAGAGCAGGAGACCTTTCTTTGCTCTCATCACCAACCGGAGAGGAGAACATAAGGGCTCAGTGCTGCTGGCACACAGGACTTGAGTTTCGCTCCGCTGCTCACTTGCCGTGTGGCCTGGGGCAAGTTACTTGGCCTCTCATGAGCCTCAGTTTCCCCATTTATAAAATGGAGATACTAAAAATACCTGAAGCGCTGGCTGTAGGATTAAACGCAACAATGTGGGTGACGCATTTGGAACCGTGGCCTGGCCCCCTAAAGCACTCAAAACAGGGTAGCTGTGGCTACTATTATTATCCTGCCATCCTCATTCTCTTTAGGGGCGCCGAGGGCTTGGAGAGATTTCTGAGCAGGCATGCGGATGTCCTGGCTGCCAGTAGGCAATGCCTTTCTTATCAGCACAGACGTCAGAGTCGAGTTATTAATACCCAGCCAGCCCCTCCAGTTTTGGATGTAGCATTCCGAAGATGAGATGGAGAGGTGGGGAGAATGGGGCTGGGAACAGCTGGCCAGGGCAGGAGAAGGAGCCACTGGCCTCCCCCGCAGTGCGAGCAATTCTTCCTAGCCTCCGCAGGCCAGGCGGCACTTGCCCGCTTCTCAGCCAGACACCCTCCACCTGCAGTCGAGGTCTGGGAAGGTGTGAAATTCCTGCATGAAGTCAAAGGCCAGGCTGTCATCTCCCCAGTCCCCTGTGGGCACAGCACTGTCCTTCCAGGGATCCAGTGCCCAAGAGAGCAGGGCCCTCCTGGGCCCCCAGAAGGAGCAAATCCATGCGTGGAATCATGGACTCAACATCAGAAGGGGCTTAGAGAGCCCCAACCTGGCTTAGTGGTTTGGACTCAGCCTCTGGACTCAGAACGGAGTGCCCGGGAAAATCTATATCCCTCAGCGTCAGTTTCCTCAGTTCTTACCTGGTAATAATAATAAGTTTGGACCTTTCACGTAACATCACCATTTTCATTTGGCTGTTATACGAAGCACAGGGACCAGTGTGCAGAAAGGGTCCGGGAATTAGTGGGTGTTGGTGGTCCGGCCTCTCATCTTACACACGACTTCCATTTTGTTCCCTCCCAGATGGACAGTGGCAGACCTTAAGGAGCAAAGATCTTCCAGCAGTTTCCCTTTCCTCTGCCTGAGCTCACAGTGAGACCAGACAATGCTTTTTTGATTTCTTATACTGATTTTTAAAAAATTAATTGTCTTTATTTTTCAGAGCAGCAAAATTGAGAAGAAGGTACAGAGATACACCATATATCCCCGGCCCCCGCCCATGCACAGCACCCCCGTTGTCAACATCCCCCACCAGAGTGGTCCCTTTGTTATGCTGGATGAACCTACGTGGACACATCATTATCGCCCAAGCCCGTCGTTTACGTTAGTGTTCACTCATAGCGTTATAATTCTTGTTGGACAAATGCATAGTGACTTGTATCCACCATCATAGTATCATACAAAGTACACTCACTGCCCTACACATCGTCCTCAGTGCCGTGCCTTCATGCCTTCCTCCCCCTGACCCCTGGCAGCCACTAATTTTTTATTGTCTTCATAGTTTTGCCTTTTCTAGAATGTCATATAATTGGAATCCTACGGTATGTAGCCTTTTCAGATTGGCTTTTTTCACTTAATAATACGCATTTAAGTCTCCTCTATGTTTTTTCATGGCTTGATAATTCACTTATTTTTAGTGCTGGTTAATATTCCATTCATTGTCTGGACGTACCACAGTTTATTTATCCATTCCCCTGTTAAAGGACATCTTGGTTGCTTCCAAGTTTTGACAATGATGAATAAAGCTACTGTAAACATCTGTATACAAGTTTTCACGTGAACATAAGTTTTCGACTCCTTTGGGTAAAAATATCAAAGAGTGTGATTGCTGGGTCAGGCGAGGTGGCTCACACAGGTGCTCACATCCTAGCACTCTGGGAGTCTGAGGCAGGAGGACCAATTGAGCTCTCAGCAGTTCGAGACCAGTGTGAGCAAAAGCAAGACCCTGTCTCTACCGAAAATAGAAGAAATTAGCCAGGTGTCATGGGAAGCACCTGTAGTCCCAGCTACTCGGGAGGCTGAGGCAGGAGGATCACTTGAGCCCAGGAGTTTGAGGTTGCTGTGAGATAGGCTGACACCACGGCACTCTAGCCTGGGCAATGGAGTGAGACTGTGTCTCAAAAAAATAAATAAATAAAAAATAAAAAAGTTGCAGAAACAATAATGTAAGAATAGCAGACATCTTTTGAAAAGGATAAAACAACCAAGACATGAGTTGCACCACCTCAATAAATTGACTCACTTTTCTGAGAATTTTCTCTATCTGGCAAAGGTTGGACCAGGTGTGCCTGTGTATTGCAATAGTTGTCATCCTCGTGTATCTTATGCTTTTTTATTCTACTTTTTTCCAGGTTTTAGTTTTCCAGACAGTATTTCAGAAGGGCTGCATAATATTCTGTCTATTCCTCGAACACGCCCAGCCCCTCGTGGCTCTGGGTAGCGTGCCCTCCCCAGGGTGCCACCCGCCAACTCCTCCACATCATCTGGGATCAACCGTCCCCTCCCCGGGGACCTTTCTTGAACATCATATCTAAAGCAGTCCCCCGAGTGCAAGAGTGTGAGTCTCTGCATCCCATTATCCTGGTTTCTTTTCTTGATAACATTTATTACATCAAAAATTTATTTAGTCTGCCTTCTCCCACCAGAATATAAGCTCCCCGAGAAGAAAAGGGAACTTTTCTCTTGTTTGCTCTATATCTCCAGCGTCTAGAACAGAGCCTGACACATAGCAAGTGTTCAATAAATGTTTATTTAACTGACTCAAGAATTCAGTGGACCGCAGCATAGCACGTTGGTCATTGAATATCCATTAAAAAAAACTTATCAGCTGATGCTGCAATAGACATCTTGGGGAGTCAATATATCAAGAGGTTTGGGACGAGGGTTTTGGCAAAAGAAGTGGGTTCCTCTCTCACCTCTGTCATTTACTAACTTTATGATGGTGGGCATTATATTTAACTTCTCTGAATCTCAGTTTCCTTATTTAAAATGAGGGTAATATTAGTGCCTACCTCATAGGGTTATTGTGAGAATTAAATAAAAATAATGCACAGAAGCGCCCATGAAACACGGAGCAAGCCACGTGAGCCACCCGTTACCAGTGCCTTCTCTGTGCCCGCCACTGCTGCGCAAAGTATCTTCCAGGTGTCATCTCATGTAATCCTCAAAATCACCCTTTTTGCTGTTTATACGACCATGCTTATTTTGCGAAAAATTCATTGACCTACATACTTATTTGTGTACTTTTTAGTATTCGCATTATATTAATAGTCAGTTAAAGGCTTACTTAACAGCAACACAACAAAAGCCATATGGGGTAGGAAACTTTATCATCCCCATTTTACAGATGAGGAAACTGAGGCTCAAAGAAGGTAAATCATTGGCTCAAGATCATAGCTTAAGTGGTGGGGCTGAGAGTTTAGAGCCTGTGCTCTTAACCACAGCTTTTAATGCCCTTCCCACTGCCCGGCCTGTTTAAACACTCATTAAATAGCGGTTTTTATTATTATTAACATTTAACATTCTTGTTGTTTTAAGTTTTTTCTTCTATATTATTTTAATTTTTATTTATTTATTTATTTATTTTGGAGACAGAGTCTTGCTTTGTCACCCTGGTTAGAGTGCAGTGTCGTCATCATAGCTCACTGCAAACTCCAACTCCTGGACTCAAGTGATCCTCCTGTCCCAGCCTCCCGAGTAGCTGGGACTACAGGCGCACACCACCATGCTGGCTAATTTTTTCTATTTTTAGTAGAGATGGGGTCTTGCTCTTGTTCAGGCTGGTCTTGAACTCCTGAGCTCAAGAGACCCTCCCACCTTGGCCACCCAGAGTGTTAGGATTACAGGTGTGAGCCACTGTGCCTGGACACAAATATTTTCTTCTATTTTAAATGATATATATATATATATCTTTGGGCATTTATGGCTTTCCTCTGCTTTTGAATGATTTCTTTTATATACAATCCCAAGGGTAGAATTAACTGGGGAGAATGGAGCCCAGAGAATTGAAGTGACTTGCTCAAGGTCACATGTAAGCAATGGTGCTTGAAGCAGGGCCGCCATGTACAGTTGAATAGGTTGTTTATTTCACCAGAGCAAGTGATCCGTGGGTGAGTGGGCTTCCCAGGGGAGGCCCAATAGGAGCTCAGCCTTGGGCAGGGTTTGAATGGGCAGAGGAGAAAGGGCGCTGCGAGTGGAGGCACACGGGAGGAGGAATGAGGAGGAGGAGACGGGAAGCAGTGGGAAACCAGGCTCAGTGGAGCAGACAATCAGAGAAAGGGGATATTAGGAGACAGGGACTGGGTCATTCATTCCACGAATATGTGCTAAGCTCCTACTGTATGCCAGGTATATTCCAGGAGCTGTGAATACAGCAGTGAACAAGCCCGTCCAATCCTTGCATTTATGGAATAGACATTTTCTTGGGTGGGGGATGGGGACAGATAACTGACAAAGAAATTGAGTAAAACAATTATAGATTGTGTTAAATATTAGGGAAGAACCAAACAGGCGTTGAGTCCAGGAGTAATGGAATGGGACCTATTTAAACAAAGTGGTTAAGGATGGCTTCTTTGAAGAGGTGACATCTCAGCTGAGACGGGGAAGACTATTTTGGGCATGTGCAAAGGCCCTGAGGTAGGATGCTGAAGCATTCCAAGCCAGGCAGAAGAGGATTTTGAGGGGTTGTAAGTTCAGAAGTCATTTCAGACAGTCTTGAGCAAAGAAATCTTCCCCCCATCCCACCCTGATCTTTCTTCTGAGGTCAGCCGTATTGTTCCATCTGCTGCTGCTTGACCTCATAGAGCAGTCTCCTCAAAGTCATGTGTCTGTCCTAACAAGCTGCCTACCTCCCAGCCTCCTTCTCTGCACTCTCCCTTGGTAGTTGCTGAGCACTTTGATTCTTGCCTCCTCATTCTCTCACTCTGTCCCTTCCTTGGCCACCTTCCTAGACCAGGGAGGCAGCCAGGTACTGTAGTACAACAGGACCACACACAACAAGCACTTTGGAGGCGCTCGGACCCGGGTTCAAATCCCAGCTCTGCCATTCAGCTAATTTCACTGGGCCTCGGTTTACCAGTCTGTACAGGGAGTTGTAGCTGTGGTGGGGGGGAGATAATATAAGTGATAGCAGTTGGCACACAGCCGGTATTTCATAAATGACAGTGCCTTGCCCTTCCCCTACCCATCTTGTCTTATTTCTTCACAGCTTGTCTCTTTATACTTGGAAAGCAGAGAAATGGGTAAAGTTCTGGGCTAACCACTGGCTTCCTAAATATCTCTCTGGGGGAAACCAAATCCTCGACTATCCGTTTTTCAAAGTATTTTAGACAGTCAGCACAATTTGTAATCATAATACTGATAATTAACTGAGTGCTTACTGCTTGCCAGCTACTGTACCAAGTGCCTTACAGACAACTTCTTCTCTCCTCCTCGTGACAACCCTGTGGAGGAAGTTTCCTGATTATCTCCACGTTAGAGTTCAGGAAACTGTGGCTCAGAAAAGTAAATCGCCTGGCTTCAAGTCACATAGCTAGTTAAGGGATTAAACTGAGACTTGAGTCCACATTTTTCTGGCACGAGAAACCTGTGTGCCCAATCACTGGGCCATCCTGCCTCACAGTCCACCTGGCAAAGGTAGGCAGCGTTGACACGTTTCATTTCCCGCATGACCGGAAGGCCAGAGAGGTGAGAGGTTCTCTCAGAGTCCGGTAACAGGCTGGACACTGAGCCAGGCCGTGCTGGGTCTGGCCCGAGACCCCAAACCTGCCCCAGCAGAGAACACTGGGAGGTCTGAGACTTCAGGGCAGCCGAGACCTTCCCCCTGGAGCTGGATGCCGCCCCAGAGCAACAGAGCCACAAACACAAGCGGCTCTTTCAACAGGACACTGTGCCTGAGTCACAGAGTATTTATAGATGGGCCTCCTCTCCTCTCCTTGGCCTTGCCAGGGTCTATCAGCTTCACTTGGGGCTTGGAAGGTGACAACGTGTTTATCATCCAAGGTGCCTAAGTGCGCTGTTGTGACATCCTCTGAGAACGAAGTCTGGAGACCTGCCTGGGTGTAGACCTGACCTGACCTCCCCACACCCAGACCGAGGCAGCTCTCCTTGCCTAAGTCCTTCCACCTTCTCCCAGATACTCCCGCCACCTGCCCCACCACAACCACGTGCGTACGCAGGGAACTCGGGGTCTTCAGGTAAACTGGGATGGAAACGCTGCTTCTTTCAGGAAGATGTCCTGGATTGATCAGGCAGGGCAACACACTTTCCCTGGCCCAACTGCTCTTAGGGAGTGAACACTTTCATTGGTCAGATAATTAAATTAATCATAATAACATTGGCTAAGGATCTTCTGTACACCAAACACACGCTAAGAGTTTTAGCATTGCCTTTTTTAATCCTCACGATAATTTCATAAGTTTGATTTTAATTTAATATCATCTTTATAGATGAGAAAACTGAGGCTCAGAGAGGTAAAGTAACTTGCTTAAGGCCACACAGCTACTAAATAGCAGGACCATGCTAAAAATCTAGATTTTCCTTGGTTCCAGAGTCCAAGCTGTGGGTGACCTTGGGCAAGTTATTTCCTACCTGAACCTCAGTTTCTTCCTGTAAAATGGGACACCAATGCCTACAGTTGCAAGAACTGAATAAACCTGGTACACAGTAGACTCCCAACTACTGACTGCTGTCCCCACCCCTTCAGCCATCAGGAAATTAGCTCGTTCTAAGGTGCTTAGGACAATCAGCCAGGCCACATCTGGCTCCAACTCCAGGGACTTACCCGTGACCGGGCTATTCCAGCCACCCCTGCCCCACCGCTCCCCTCCCCCCTTGTTTCTCTTCAATGGTCTTCCCGTCCTGAGTGACTCAGATCCCAGGGGCAGGGCCGGGGCAGGGGAAGGGGCGGGGGAGTGAGGGGCAGTGAGTTGGGTTAGGGGTGGCTGTGAGCAGGGGCACTGTAGACCGGCCTGGCTCTCGCTCCTGGGATCTGTTTTGGACGGTGCCAGTCCCCAGGCTGCTGGAAGCTGGAGCCCGAGGTGTTGGTGCTGAGCTAATAGAGCACTCGGAGCCCCAGATGTGGTGGTCGAGCTCTGACCCTGGACAGTGGCTGGGCTGCAGGCACCGGGCCAAGGCTGCTTTGTGGTTCCTGCCGTAGGGCTCTGGGTGTTTGCACAGGGCAGCCCGCTCCTGTCTTCCCCACGCCCTCCCCAGCCCAGTGCAGAGCCCCTAACTCGAGGCTCAGGTGGATTTGTGTTCAAGGCCTGGCTGTTCCACCGACTACCTGTGTGACCCTGGGCAAGGTCCTTAACCTTGGTGTCCTGAGGGTTGTGATGATTAATTGGGGTCCCTGGGTAGGGGTGTTGCCCTGCTCCTTTCTCCCCCCAACCCACAACTGGGGCCCATGACGCCAGGGCTAGTTCTCATGTTCTCATTCTACTTTGCAGGGGCCTTTACCCACACACACACACACACACAGCCTTGACCTGGCTGCTCCAGGGGCTCCAGGGCTCACCTTGCAGTGCTTCCAGAAACCCTGATCCTAAATGCCCCGGGCCTACTGGCCAGGGCCCAGCTCTGCTCAGCTGCAGCTCAAGTTTCCTGCTGGGCTTCATTAAAGGGCCTCATTAAGGAACATGGCTCATAATTTTTAACAATCTGGGCATTTCTTTCTATCCATTTTCTATGCCCCTACCACATTTTTGGTGTGTACATTGATTTACATACCAACCTATATTATGTTTTTAATAGAATAGGATCAGATTCCACGTGATCGGGGTGTGTTTTTGTTTGTGCCTTACAATGCATTACTGACATCTTCCCATACTGATATTCAATAAAGAAAGCTCAATGTCATTTTTTAAAATTGAAGGCATATTTATGTATATATGTATTTTATTTATTTTTCTCCATGGAGATCTGGGATGCTTATTGGGCTATGCTTTCGTTTTTCTTTTTCAGCAAACTTTTTCTTCAAGTACAATATTCATTCAGAAAAGTGCACAATTCGTAAGTGTACAGTTCAGGGCCTTTTCACAAAGTGAGCACAGCTGTGTGACCCACACCCAGGTCCAGAAGCAGACCGTCACCAGCACTCCTGGCACCGTCACGCTTCCTTCTAGCCACCCCCAGCCCCAGGGTAACGCTGTCCTGAATTCCAGCGGCTTAGATTAGTTTTGCGTTTTTTGAACTTTATATAAATGGAATCTACAGGGTATATTCTTTTGCTCCGCATTCTGTTCATGACACTCATCCGTGTTGTCACATGTGGCAATATTTGTTTATTCTAATTCTGTATAATAGTCCACTATGTAACCACACAACAAATTATTTATTTGTCCCTTTGATGGACGTTTGGGTTGTTCCCAAGGTTTTGCCATGACAAACATTATTGCAAAAAAAAAATCCCAGTGTGTAAATAGATCTGTATATCTGAATATCTCTATCTATCTATCTGTTTATCTAATTATATCTTTTTTCATTTCAACATATTATAGGGTTAATTATATCTTTCTGTCATCTTTCCAGTTTTATAAGATAGATTGGTCAGAATATAATTGCTGAGTCACATGTATGAATATTTTACATTTTTATTTTGTCAAATCTCACTCCCCACCCAAGGTGCCCATATTCCTACACCATCACCAAGCTAGGATATTATTAATCTTTAATGTCTTTATTGATAGATAAAATCTTTAATCTTTAATAATTTGGTTGATAGAAGAAAAATCAGATGTTTGTGGTTTTAATGTGATCTTTTTTAATTAGTGGGGATAAGCACCTTTTGTTGTTTTTGTTTTTGGGGGTCATTGGCATTTATTCTTTATCGAGTTGGCTTTTTGTATCCTTTGCTTATTCCTAAATGTTTAATGTATTATGGATATTGACACTTGGTCTTTCCACGTGTTTCTAATGTTTTCTCCCCACTGGTTACTTGTCTTTTAGCTTTGGTTATGAAGCAACCGCCAGTTTAAATATAGTTTGTTTTCTTCCTGCTTGCCGTTTATGATTTGGATAGTCCCCGAGGGTGTGTGTGGCAAACCCCAGGTTCAAGCTGTGGAGGAGGGAGGCGGCAGGCCAGGTGGGGTGGGCAGCTGGGCCCCCAGGCCTGCCTCCCTGGGGTGCGAGCACAGGAACATCTGGGTCAGCACCGCGCCCCTGGACTTGGCGTTTACCACCGCTTCCCCCAATCTGTTTCTGAGTGCCACCTAGGCCCCACTCTCAATGAGGAGAATCTCTCACCCAGCCCAGGGAGGAGTCGGGACAGCCAGGGCAGGAGAGACAGGGACTGCTCAGGAGCAAGGGCTAAACAGCCCAACTCTTCTGAGTTCGAATCCCGAACCCTCTGATTTCCACGCCTGCGCTGGTCTGCTCGGACTGCTCTAACAAAATACCACAGGTTGGGTGGCTTAAACAACAGAAATTTATTTCTCACAGTTTTGGAGGCTGGAAAGTCCAAGATAAAGCTAGGTTTCCTTCTGAGCCCTACTCTCTTGGCTTGTAGGTGGCTGTCACCTCACCATGTGCTCCTAGGACCTTTCCTAGGTATGCGTGCGGGGAGAGAGCGAGAGAGGACAAGAGCCCACAGCACCCTCTCTTGTGTCTCTTCTAACAAGGACACTAATGCCATTGGGCCAGGGTCCTTCCCTCATGACCTCATCTAACCCTAATTACCTCCCCAAGGCTCCGTCTCCAAATATCATCACATTTGGGCTTAGGGCTTCCATATATGAACTTTGGGGGAACACAAGCATTTAGTCCATAAATGTCCCAGACCATTTTCTAGTAATGTAACCATAGGCAAGTTACCTATCTCTCTGTGATTTACTTTCCGCATCTGTAAAATGGGGATGATAATAGTACCAACCTCATGAAATAATGAATGAATTAATGCCTACAAAATATTTACAACAGACTGTGATAGCCAGCTTCCAAATGCTCCTCAATAATTCTTGCCTCCTGGTATCCATGCCTTTGTGTTGGTGCCTCCCCACTGTATCAGGGACAGTCTGTGTACCCAGTAGAATACAGTGGGAATTATAGTTTGTGACTTCTGAGGCCAGATCATAAATGACATTAGCCTTTCTGTCTTGCTCACGTGGATCACTTGCTCTGGAGGAAGCTGGCTGCCATGATACGAGGATGCTCAAGCAGCACTGTGCAGAGGTATGTGTGCCCAGGAACCGAGGCCTCCTACCATCTTGCCAACCGCGTGAGTGCATCATCTTGGTAGTGGATTCTCCAGCCCCAATCGAGCCTTCAGATAAACTGAACTCCAGCCCCAGCCAACATCTTGACAATAACCTCCTTAGAGACTCTGAGCCAGAACCACTCAGCTTAGCTGCTCTTGCATTTCTGACCCACAGAAACTGTGAGATAATAAATGTTTATGATGGTTTTAAGCTGCTAAGTCTGGGGAGAATTTGTTACACAACCTAGGTAATACACAAGCCATGGGGTTATCCATAGTAACTGTTCGGTAAATGCTAGCTAGTAATTATTCCCCTGACCGTGTTAACGTTAACAACATTTGTCGAGTGTCTGCCATGTGTCAGACATGTGCCATGTGCCTGCCCAGATGGATTCCCACCCCGTGCCATCGGCTTTCAGCAAGGGGTACAATGCCAGGGAAGACAGTCACCCAGAACCCTGGACTCTCAGGACCAGAAAGGCCCAGCAAGATCATTACTGTACCCAAGTCTCATTTTACAGATGAGGAACTTGATACACGCAGGTTAAGTAACCTGCCCAAGGCAACAGAGCTGATACATGGAGGAGTCTAAACTCGGATCTGAACTCAGAGTCTGAACTCAGATCCCCTGGTCCTGGGACAGCCGCTTTGTTGCTCTGTGCTCTCAGGGTTATAGTCGGGGTTTATCGCGCTCACGGCTTGTAAAGCACTCTCGATGCTTGATTCAGGATCATTGATGCAGAGCCCCCTCCAGACCCTATTGGCCCCCATGTCCCCTGGGGCAATCCCTTCCTCTAGAGACTACCCACTCTCCAGAGCCCTTGAAGCTGTCCACAAGTGTTGTCTGGGGACAGTGGGAGGAGGCCTGTGGGGCTCCCAGCCCAGGCCATGAGTGGCGAGGTCCTAGGACACTCTGCTCCCTTTCTGTGGCACGTAGGCCAGGCCCGGTGGACATTGCCCTGGCACCTGGAGCACTGCTTTGTGTTCCAGACCCCATAGACCTACCTCTGCCAAGTACTCTGGCTTTAGCCGCTGGATCAAATGACCCATCGGTTTGATCCTGTGATTTGGGATGATTCTTCGATGAGGACGACATCAAAGCATGTGACAGGGATCTTAAATCATAAAAAAAAAGTCCCTCTACCTCTTCACCCCCTTTCTTAGGATGTTCCAGGCACCGCAGCGGCTTGAGGGGAAATCCAGAGATAGGCAGGGCAGACCCCACCCTCCACGGGAGGTAACGGGACAGAACAGGCACGCGCATGTGAAACAGATCTGCTCCGTGATGCACCGAGGAAGCATTTCAACAAGCCTGAGCCACGTGGGTGTGAAAGGGGAGACAGAGGGAGGTTTCCTCTCCAGTGTCACCACCCTTGGGCCTGTGTCACTGCAGGAGAACTCGGCCACCGGGGACATGGAAGGACCCTCGGGATCATCTCCTACAGCTGCTCCACTTGGCAGATGAAGAAACCGAGGCTGGGTGTGGCTTGCTGGTATCATGCTGGGAGTCTCCTGCAGAGACGGAGGTGGAGCCTAGGTGTCCCGCCCCAAGCCAGGGTTCTCTCCCCTGAACCAAAATGTCTTGAAATCTCAGGTTTCTACAAAAATCCCCTTTCTAGTGATGATCAAAAAAAGTATAGACTCTGAGGTTAAACAGTCCTGTTTCAGGCGGGCGCGGTGGCTCACGCCTGTAATCCTAGCACTCTGGGAGGCCAAGGCGGGTGGATCGCTCAAGGTCAGGAGTTTGAGACCAGCCTGAGCAAGAGCGAGACCCCATCTCTACTAAAAAATAGAAAGAAATGATCTGGACAACTAAAAATATATATATAAGAAAAAATTAGCCGGACGCAGTGGCACATGCCTGTAGTCCTAGCTACTCGGGAGGCTGAGGCAGAAGGATCACTTGAGCCCAGGAGTTTGAGGTTGCTGTGAGCTAGGCTGACACCACCGCACTCACTCTAACCCGGGCAACAAAGCGAGACTCTGTCTCAAAAAAAAAAAAAAAAAACAGTCCTGTTTCAGCTTTGCCTAAACTAGCTGTGGGACTTGGGGCAACTCAATACACTGATCTGTGCCTCAGTTTCCTCATCTGTAAAATGGGGATAATAAGCATGACCCATATATTTGAAAATTGCTAAGAGTGTAGATTTTAAGTGTTCTCACAACAAAAAAATAATTAGGTATGTGAGGTAATACATATGTTAACCAGCTTGATTTAGCCATTCCACAATGTATACATATATCAAAATCCATGTTGTACACCGTAAATATATACAACTTTTGCTTGCCAATTAAAAAATAAATAAAACGTGACCTATTTATGGCTGTTGTGAGGACTGAATGAAATAGTGCCACAAAACTCTTTGTAGATGCCCAGCCACTTGCAAGATTGAATCAATCAAAAATAGTATTATAATTATGATTCCTTTCTACCTTTCCCTTTTCCTGACTAAGCCCAGACCATTCTCCCTGCTGTCATGCCTGTCTCCTACCCAGCGGGGACCCCCTTGGGCACTACAGCTTCTTCCACTAGTGACAGAGACTTCGGGGGGCAATCTCAAGTGAGAAGTCTGTCTCTTAGCTGGGTGACTTTCTACAAGTCACTTAACCTCTCTGAGCTTCAGTTCCTGACATGTAAAAAAGTAAGAATCCTAATACCCAGAGTCATTGTCTGACAAATCAATGGCACAGAAGAATGGGAGGGAAAGCAATTGTTATAGATTAAAAGAGATTCATGAGACAAAAACAACAAAATGTTGTGTGTAAGACCTTACTAGGATCTGATTTGGACAAACTAACTGTAAAAACAAATTTGAGACAATCAAGGACCTCTGAAAATAGTGTGGGAATTAGATAACATTAAGAAATTATTATAATTTTTGTTAAGATAACAGCATGATGATTCTGTAAAAATATTCATATCAGTTAGAAGTGCAGGCTGAGCATGGTGGCTCACGCTTGTAATCCTAGCGCTCTGGGAGGCCGAGGCAGGTGGATCACTCAAGGTCAGGAGTTTGACACCAGCCTGAACAAGAGCAAGACCCCGTCTCTACTAAAAAATAGAAAGAAATGATCTGGACAACTAAAAAAAAAAATATATATATATATAGAAAATATATATAGAAAAACTTAGCCAGGCATGGTGGCGCATGCCTGTAGTCCCAGCTACTCGGGAGGCTGAGGCAGGAGGATCGCTTGAACCCAGGAGTTTGAGGTTGCTGTGAGGTAGGCTGACATCACGGCACTCTAGCCTGGGCAGCAGAGCCAGACTCTGCCTGAAAAAAAAAAAAAAAAAAAAGAAGTGCATACTAAAGTATTTATGGCGAAAAGCCTTGGTGTCTAAGATTTGCTTTAAAATATTTCAGAAAAAAAGTGTATGGAGTGTCCACTGGCGCTGGCGGCTGAGCTCCTTGCTGCCCTTGGTTGCGGGGTTGTTGTTAACATCGGGGTCGCAGCAATCATGATGAAGTTACTTCAGATTGTGCATGACCACTGGGTTCATGTACTTGTCCCTGTGGGATTTGTCACCGGATGCTATCTAGACAGAAAGAATGATGAAAAGCTAACTGCCCTCCGGAACAACAGTATGTTATATAGAAGGGAACTGAGACCCAGTGAAGAAGCTACCTGGAAGTAAAAACTGACTGAATTACAGAATGTTCACGTTTTAAAAGTTATGAGACAAATAAAAACATGTTTATTGTTTTTTTTAAAAAGCGTATGGGAGTAGAGGCGAAATAAGATTGGGGAAATGTTGAAAGAGGCGGATTTGGTTACTTAAGTTCATTATACTATTTTCTTTGGTGTGTTTGAAATTTTCATTGATAAACAGTAAAAATAAATAAATGAAGTGACTTGCAGAGGAGGAGGCTCCAGGCCCAGACACACCACCAATTTTCCATATTTACGTCTCCATCTGCCAGTCCTCTAGCGGTATAGTATGTTCTAATGACTGGTCATGACGTTGGTTTATTATTTCCTGGTTCTGATGCTGGCTCTGCCACTCACTGCTGGGGGACCTTGGCCATGTGACATTCCCTCTCTGAGCCTCTGTAGCTCAGCTGCAAAACAGGGAAAATCATGACCCCTGCCTCCCTGAGTTATCGCAGGACTGAACGAGAGGCTGGAGGGAAAGGACTCAGAACGATGCCTGGCGCGTCGTAAGCGCTCAGCAAACGCTTCCGTGAGAGGAGCACAGGTTTAGGAATCAGGCTGCCTTGGATGCAAACCCCAGCTCGGCTCTGCCACTTGTGGCTGTGCGACTTTGTCCAAGCCAGTTAACTCTCTGAACCTCATTTCCTCCTGGGAGAAAAGCGAAGACCATAATTCCTCCCTCGCAGGACTGTTGTGAGGATTAAATGACAGGACATGTTTTGATGCCCAGCGCGGCCACGTGGGAACTTCCCCCCCTCACCCTTGACTTTCAGCAGCGCCAGCCGTGCCAGCGCCCAGGCTGGAGTCGGTCCCACTGTCCATTTGCTTGGCTTCGGCCCCTGGGCTGCCAAGTACGGCTGGAGAAAGTCAACAGGACCATGTGAATGGCTCCTCGCAAATGACAAATCTGTGTCGGGAAACATCAGCCAGGCTCTCCTGCTCCCAGATGGTCCTTCACCTCTCTCCTGGCACCTCCTCCTGTGTTCCACACTGGCTGGTTCAAACCTTTTCCACCACCCGCTGGTCCCTACCCTCCCCACTGCCTTCGCCTCAGAAATTGACCTCAACGCTTTCTTGACCAAGGTCATCAAATACGATCACCTTTCTCTCCACCTCCCCAACCCTCTGATCCTCACCTTCATCCTTTCTTCTCTTCTCTCCTCCCAGCTCAAAAGTTGGAGCGTCCCTCTGCTTCCCAAGATTTTAGAATTCACTCCACTACCCCCAAACCCCCATCTCCAGTACTTTCTCTCCATTGGCTGCACCATCTCAGCCAAAAAGACTTGTTTCAAGTACCTTAATCTTCCCCAAGTCTGACAGCAACATCTGCTCTATTATTTAACTCACTCACTTATTTAACACATCCACTCATTCAAGAAACATTTGTGAAGTGCCTACTATGTGCCGGGCACTAGGAGTACAGAGATGAACAGATACAGTCTTTGCCCTCAAAGTCCTCAAAGCCCAGAGGGAGAATGGGACCCCCACACAGATGACGGTATTGTGACAAGTGAGATGCAAAGATGGACACGGCTGGTGTAGAGACCGGTTGGGTGTGTGGTGGGTGGGAGGGGAGCCCTGAAATGACTCTCAGCGCCTGGTTGGTAGGAATGGGCGGATGGTAGCGCTGTGCACTGAGACAGGAGGCAAGCAAAAAGGAAGGAGGAGCTAGGTGTTGGGGAGGATGGTGTGTTCTGTGTGGGGTATAATGAGTTTGAGGTGCTATTGGAATATCTCAGTAGAAATGTCCAAAAAATCTTCAGCTTAGGGGAGGGAGAAGTCTGAACTGGAATTAGAGATTTGAGAATCATCCCCATATAGGAGTTGGAATCGTGAGTGTTTATGGGAAGCTTTCTGCTGCCAGCGACAGAGTAATTACGCTATAGCGACGTTTGCTATCTCACATCTTAAGTAGTCAAGAGGCAGGCAGTTCCAGGGTTGGATGACTTGGCGGCACGATGATGGCCTCCATAACCCAGGTGCCTTCTATAGTCCACTCTGCCGTCCTCAGGAGGTCGACTTCTTCCTCAGCCTTGTCCCCTCCTGCTTGCAACGCAGCTGCCCTACTCTCTCACAGCTCCGTTCAAAGATAAGAATGAAGATTTCTTCTTGCACGAGTTACTTTTTATTATGGAGGAAATCTTTTATCTTTACCAAGGGACTTGTCCTTGGGTCCCACCGGCCATATCATTAGGCAAAAGGAAACGTGATTACCATGATAGTCTCAAACGTTTTGTGGTTTGTCTCCTTGGCAGTGGAGAGCCCACCTTCCTGGAACACAGTGGTGCCCGATGCCTGAACAAAACCGAGGTCCTGTGAGCAAGGAAGAAGGGGTGGCCTCTTTCCGATCCTCATCCTTGTACGACTCCTGGCTGGCCTAGCAGTGTTGATTTGACCCAAACAGTCCTATAGAGATGCCAGGAGCTTGGACTCCTGGGTCAAGCATCTCTGGATTCATATCCCAGAGCCACCTCTTGCCAGCTGTGTGACCTCAGACAAATTATTTTACCTCTCTGTGCCTGAGTTCCCTCACCTGTGAAGTGGGGATATAATGGTTCTTATATTGTTGGCTGTCGAGGTGACGAAATGAAATAATGCATACAAAGAATTTAGCACAGTGCCTGGCACATAGTAAGTGCTCAGCAAAAATTAGCCATTAACATCTGGGAGGAACAACCTTGACATTCTTCTGCCCTTTGCTTTCGAGGCTTCTTCCTTTTTCTGTGACTGGTTCTCCTCCTCCCATTCCCTCTCTTTCCCAAGGCTGGCTCCTCTGCCCTAGGTCTTGTCTCGTGGCCCCAGTCATCCCTTTCTTGCCATCCTGCAGACTCCTCCTGAATGTTCCGCAGCCTCCTAGGCTTGTCCCAGGGCCTGGGTCCACTGCTCCCAGTTTTCTGCCCCAGCACCGTAAAGCAGGTGACCCCGAGACCCCTGCATGAGATTCTACCTTAGAAACAGCCATCAGAATTGCTCTAATGACTTCTACCTACCAATGTGGAAGGTGTCCTAAAAAAATGGAGAACAATTAAAATTTGTGCCGAGAGCCAAGGGGAACCTCTGGCTAACTTCTAAGTGTCCAGGCAGGGCTTCGTGGCACTTTGCGAGCGTTATTCCTGTCTGTCTCCCTTCCCGGGCTGTGAGCATCTCAAGTCAGGGAAACAGATCACTCAACCATCCGTCACATTGGTACCTGATGTATACTAGTACTCAGAAAAATGTGTGATGAATGAATAAGATCCTGGCTTTGCCACTTACTTCCTAGGTGTCTTTGAACAAGGTCCTTTCCCTCTGTAGACCCATTTTAAAGTCTGTAAAATGAGGGGGCAGCACTGGATCTCAAGGGAGCCCTTTCAGCATTAAGCGGCATAAGTGGCCAAGGGGTAGAGGGACGGGCTGGCTGAGGCAGGGTCTCCAGGGTCTCTGGCAAAATGCTGTGCTCAAGTCTGAGGCAGAGGGGTGGGCTTGGAGAGAGGGGCTGCCCTGGCTCCTTGTTTTGGGAGCTGCCAGGACTCCGGAGGAGGGGACCGAGCTGATTTTGATTTTGGTTGGTGAGGGGGCGTTGGCTGTTAACCCCTTGAATCCCAGTGGCCCACTTGCTGGGTCCCCTCCCTGACTGACTAGCCTGGTGCTGGGGGAGACCAATTTTTCAAGGAAACTCTGGGCCCCCAGCCCTTGCCTAAGCCTGCCTCTGAACAGGCTGTCCTTGTTTACGACCCCCGTCCCAGGGGACAGTGATTGCTCATCCTTGCATGTGATTTGAGAGGCCCAGTCTTTCAGGCTTGGAGGAAACTCAAGCCCCGCCAGGCGCTTGGCATCGGAATGCTCAGCTGGTCCCCTCCTGGGGCTCATGTGACCAAGATTCAGCTATAAATATCAGAGGGGCCCCAGACCAAGACAGAATCGGGCACCAGGAGAAGGCAAAGGGGATCTGACCGGGTGATTTGTGACAAAGGCCAGACCCCCAGGTCTGTGTAGAGCGGGACAGCCAGGCGGGCCCCCACACTACCCAACAATATGGATTATAAGTCAGGCCTAATCCAGGACGGCAACCCCATGGAGAACTTGGAGAAGCAGCTGATCTGCCCCATCTGCCTGGAGATGTTTACCAAGCCGGTGGTCATCTTGCCGTGCCAGCACAACCTCTGCCGGAAGTGCGCCAACGACATCTTCCAGGTCAGTGCTGGCCATGGCCTTGTCCTGGGGTCCCAGGTGGCTACTCAGCTTCCCTGCGATGAAATCCCTTCTCTCTTAGCCTTCCAGCGGGGACTGGCTCTTTCCCCTCTGCAGTGAACCCCTGCGGAGGCCTCTAGACTGGGCAGAGCGGACCGGGAGGCGGCTCTGGCCGTCCCTGTGGCTCTCCATGACGCAGGTTTCCCCTCCGGCCCTGCCCACAGCTCCCCCACCCCTGTCCTCAGAGCCCTGTTGACTCTCCAATCAAGAGTCAAACGCCTCCAGCGATAAGTGTGGGGGGTGGGGGACAGGGGAGAGGAGAGAGAAACCAGACCCCTGGGCCGGAGCCAGCTCCAGGTGGCAGGGGGCCCAGAGCGCTGGGAGGAGGGTGGCGGGAGGCACTGGGCAGTAAGAGGCGTCTTCCCTTTTGAGGCCGTTCCCTACAATACGGGGGCAAGGGGGCTCCATGTCCCTGAGAAAAGAGCGGGAGTGGACGTGCTGGCTGTTCCCCAGGGGCACTTTACACAATGTCTGTCACTAATTAGTCTTTAAAGTGGCAGCCTTAGGAGCTTGCTCTACTTGTAATGCCCATTTCACGAGTGGGCAAACTGAGCCTTAGAGAGTAAGATCGCTTGCCTAAAGTCACTCAGAGGATAACGGTGACTTGAACCTGGTTTGCCGACTCCCAAACCCATCGATGGCGGCTGCTTCTCGGGTGCCCCGTGTGGAAGTGGGCTGGCTCTCATTGCAAGACGGAGCTCTCCAGGTCGTTTGGCCTGACGGGAGCGCCTGGGGTGTCAGGGAAAGGAGAATAAGAGATTCGAAGGGAAAGAGTTGAGGACAGATCCCAGGCCTGATGGCAACTGTTGCCCCCTGCAGGCTGCAAATCCCTACTGGACCAACCGGGGCGGCTCGATGTCCATGTCTGGAGGCCGTTTCCGCTGCCCCTCCTGCCGCCACGAGGTGATCATGGATCGTCACGGCGTGTACGGCCTGCAGAGGAATCTGCTGGTGGAGAACATCATCGACATCTATAAGCAGGAGTGTTCTAGGTCGGTCCTCCCGGCTGTTGAGGGGCCATCCTCCCGCCCAGCCATGCCGTGCCCGGCTCCCCCAGGCTCCTCCTTCCCCCTTCACCTGCTGAGGATCCAGGCCCCTCACTGGGCTAGCTGCACCAGCCAGTTCTGAGAGCCATTTTCCTTTTCCCAAGGCAGGGGTGGAGGCCCATGTCCCTGACCCTGGCTCTCTGGATTGCTCAGTGAATGGGAAGGGGCCCAGACATTAGGCTGCTTTCCTAGGCGATTCTGAGACAGAGACGGGGGGAAAGATGAGATGAGAGAGTGGGAGAGAGGCACTGGGGCCAGCTGCGTGGCCCTGGTCAGCAGAGAAAGCACAGACAGGTTGTCTGTAACGACAGCAACGGTTATTTTCCCACAGTGCCAGGCCCTGGGAATGCTTCATCTTAGTGCCTCCACAGCCCTGTGGATCAGGCATGGCTTTTATTATCCCCATTTCACAGATGAGGAAACAGAGGCTCAAAGAGATGAAGTCAATTGGCCAAGGTTTCCCAGCTGGGAAGTGGAAGCGCTGAGAGCTGAGCCAGTTGATCTAGCTCCAGGTCTCCCTGTTAATAATAATACAATAGCTTCGTTGGGGGCAGAATGTTGTGAGTGGTGGAAGTTATGCAGTGTTGGCCCCAAAGTGGGGAGAGACACAGCTACGGGGGAGATGGTTACAAATCAGGACATCCTGACTAGACTTCCGGGCTGCTGAGCTCACAGCCTTTGTGGTCCAAAACTTTCACCAAGCACCTGCCTGCAGGCAGTGCCCTGCCCAAGGGAAGGTGAGGGGCCAGGTCTAGGGAGAAAATGCCTGGCCTGGGGAGCTGTGTTTGCTTATCTGCCTTTGTGGCTAATGCATTGTAGGATCTTTGAAGCTCTGGAGCTTCCTTTCCCCTGTCTGCAAAAGGGGAGAGATAGTAAGATCTGTTATTGTGATTGTCAAATAGGATATTGATGAAAAATGTTTAAAATATCAAATATTTATTGGGCACCTACTATGTGCAGGCCCTGTACCAAGTACTTTCCAGGCATTTTCCCTATCTAATCATCACAGTAACCCTGTAAGGCATTCTTATCTCCATTTTATCTTGAGGAAATGGAGGCTCAGAGAGGGTCAGAGGTTTATTCAAGGACACACAGCTGGCAGGTGGTGAAGCTGAAAGAGAGAGGTTACTGACTCCATGGGGAATATTCTTAATGGGGCTATGCTTGATTGCCTCTCACGTTGCTAGAGCTCAACACCACAAAATCACGAACATATTGTTGATCATTACAACAAATAAGATTGATATCACGCCAATTATGAGCACACTCAATGTCGACCTATGAAGAGCATGTTGTGTTTGAACCCTTTGAGGCCTTGCTGTGTAGTTGAATGACAATGACAGCTGCCCTTTACCGAAGGTCTGCTCTGTGCCAGGCAACACACATTAATTACAGACAACTTTTGCCATGACTGCAGTAGCTCTGAGAGGAAACCCCAGCTCAGAGAGGGAAAATCACTGGCCCAAAATGAATGAGCGGTAAAACAATCTGGATTTGAACCCAGATGCGGAAGCCTGGCCTGGGGAGGGTGGGCACCCGGGAGGGCAGCAGGCACAGGTACTGACCCTTGCCTCACCCTCAGCACTTCAGGCCTGGGCTCCCTTTCCAGCGCATGGAGGCAGGTGGCAAAGAGAGACTGGGGACTGGGGACCCTGGGCACAGATGCCAAAAGACAAGTCTGGAAAGGGGCTTATTTAAGAACTTGACGGGACAATAAAGCCCGGGTGTGAACAGTCGTGCAAGTGTTCAGAGGTGAGGTGTTGACGCTGACGGGGGGCAGTCACCATCCGAGGTCTGTGAGACGCCTGCGACATTAGGGGCTGGGAGTCAGGGGTGGTGGAGCTAGGGCGTGGCTGTAAATGAGCGCAGAGTCTAGCTGAGGTTGGTGGGGGGTGAGGCCTAGACTCAAAAGATCGAATCTAGGTTAGGAAATGACCACTGCCCCAAGAGAAGAACAAATAACATGCCGGGGACCCTAAGGGGAGAAAGAGATCCAGAGAGAAAGGCGTTCTAAGAATGCATGTTAGGGAAGAAGGAGACATGGACCCTGGGAGAACCTCTGGACTAGGAGTCCAGGCTTGTGCTGGGCCGTTGGACAGCCCTGGGCTGCCCACGTACTAGTCATGTGACTTGGGGCACACGCACTGCTTCTCTCCCATCCTTGGGGGCACCCTTATGGCTCAGAGAGGGTCAGAGGTTTGTCCAAGTCCACACAGCTGGCAAGTAGTGAAGCTGAGAGAGACAAGGTGTGTCTGACTCCACCGTGAATATTCTTAACTGCTATGCTAGCTATCGATTCATTCTTTCTACCTGTGTTTAATTCCCACCTCCGCTGTGCCAGGTACTGTACACTGTAGGTTCAAGGGTGAAGAAAACAGGCAAGTTTCCCTGCCTTGAAGGAGATTACAGTCTGGTGGACTAAATATAGAATTAAATGAGGTCATCAGTATAAATCGCTTAGCTCAGAGCCCAGCCTGCGATAACCGAGAGCTGTGGTGACTATACTTAGAGCAAGTGAATTCTAGTCTCCCCTGCCCTGACTTGCTGGGTGACCTTGGGCAAGTCAGTTCACTTTTCTGGAGCCCAATTCCTCTTCTCTAAACTGCCTCCTGGCATTTTGGAATGACTCTGGAGTTCTCTGACCCTTCCTGTGTCCTCTGCACTGGCAGAGCCTCAGACTAACTCCATCACTGGAGATTGAGTCTTAGGATGGGGGGACAGGTAAGGTGTCATTGGCTTCCGTGGTCCTGGGTCCCCTGAGGATGAAAAGAAAAGGTTTTGGGGCAGCCAGCCACTGACAGTTCAGGGTGAAGTCTGGGGTGGCCTCCTGTGATTGGAGCTGGTGGTGGGGGCAGGGTGGAGATGGGGAGTCAGGACCCCCGTGACTTGTGACTGTTTTCCACTTCAGTCGGCCCCTGCAGAAGGGCAGCCACCCCATGTGCAAGGAACACGAAGATGAGAAAATCAACATCTACTGTCTCACGTGTGAGGTGCCCACATGCTCCATGTGCAAAGTGTTTGGGGCCCACAAGGCCTGTGAGGTGGCCCCACTGCAGAACGTCTTCCAGGGACAAAAGGTACTGGCTCCAGCCACTTGTACCCCCAGCCTGGGGCTGCTGGGCATGGCGGGATGATTCAGGAGGTGGATTTGATCCTTGTAGATCTGCTGAGCCGGCCCTTTGAATAGTCCCTCTGGAGGGACTTCCCAAGCTGCAGGGACAGCAGCCCTTGCCTTCCTGGCGGAGGTGGCTGAGCTCATGGTTATACTTAGAGCCACTTGAGAGCACCTGGGTGTGGCCACAGGGGAGAGATCAGACCCCAGGGCCAGGCCACCAGGGTCCTCTCAGGCCATGGCTTCTCCATCCCAGCATATTCTGGGCCCCTGATATATCTTCCCATGCCTCTCACCTCTTAGACCTCGTATTCCCCTGCAGCAAAAGGCAGCTTAGAGCCCTCTCCCTGGGCCTGTGGGGCCCCACCACCCTGTCCATGTAGTAAGCTGTAGCCCCCTTCTCCACACTCTTTCTTCCCCACCCCCACTCTTCCCTTGGTCTCTTTCTTCTAGAACTCTCTGACTCTCTTTTCTTTGTACCTTTTTTCTTAGAAACAAGCCCCTCCTCTGCCAGTCCCTTGCTGTGTATTTAGGCAGCTCACTTCCCCATTCTCGGCCTCATCTGTAAAATAAGGGATGTACTATCTCTCTGATATCCTCTGCTCTGGGCCTGAGCTGCACCCCAGAAAGAGGGACCACACCCCTACTGGAAGCTCTTTCTAACAGAGAGGGGAGGGAGAGAGCCACCGTTGTTGCCGTGCCCCAGCGGGCAGGCCCTGAAGCTATTTCTGTCTCTCCTCTCCTGACCTCCCCCCAACCCCCATCTAGACTGAACTGAGTAACTGTATCTCCATGCTGGTGGCGGGGAATGACCGTGTGCAGACCATCATCACTCAGCTGGAGGATTCCTGTCGAGTGACCAAGGTGAGGGGACAGAATAGCCCTGTCTTGGGGCTCAAAGCCTCCCAGCGTAGCCTGGTCTCTAGGGAAGGCTCACCCAGGGGTTGTGGCTAAAGGTTGGGGCCTGGAGCCCGGGGGGGCTAAGCAGGGATGACAGGGGAGGGACTAATGCACTTGTCCACTCACTAAGCAAATGTTTCTTGAGCACAGTTGTGTGTTAGGCCCTGCCCAAGGTGCTAGGGATGGGGAACTGGTCCCTGACCTCAGGGAGTGTCCCACCAATAATTCCCAGTATTTATTCTGAGCAATGTTCTCGGGTGTGCTGTAGTAGACCAACATTTCTCAAACTTTAAAGTGCATGCAAATCACCCTAGGATCTTGTTAGAATCCAGGTTCTGATCCAGTAGGTCTGGAATGAGGCATAAGATTCTGCATTTCTAACAAGCTCCCAGGGTTTGCCCAAGCTGCTGGGTCCACGGACCGCACTTTGAGTAGCAATACTGTCGAGGGCAGAAGGGAACTTTTCAATCCCAGAAAAAGCATTCATGATTTTGCCTCTCCATCTGGGATGGGGACTTGGAGATGAGATGGGGAAGGGGTCATCATAGCTGCTAGTGGACAAAAAGCCCGGTGAAGGGTAGGTTTGAAGGAAGGTGGCATACATTGTGATCACCCAGGAGAGGTTCCCAGTCTGACAAGGAGCTGTTATTATACCCATTCTACAGGAGAGGAAACTGACACGTGACATCCATGTTGGAGAGAAGGGAATTACAATTGAGGAGGGCACTAGGGGAGGAGCTGCTTTTCCACCTCTCTTAGGACCAAAGGATGCAGAACATCCCAAATCCAGTCTTGGTTCTAAAACAGAGGGAAGAGTGTGACTTGGGGCATATGGGAGGCCCGGAATATGTCATGCCATGTGACCCTAGAGCCTCTATTTTTGAAGAAGGGGCTAGTTGTTCTCCATGACACCAGCCTCCGAATGTCACTGGTGTGCTAAGTAACTGCGAGACCTCACGAGTACATTCTTCTTGTTAAGCCTTCGTCTTCTGTAAAATGGGCTTTAGTAAGATCTCTCTCAGCTTTGTTTGCTCCTGTCCCTGGAAAGGAGTGTTGGGGGTATGGAGTAAGGACCCTGTGGGATGTGACTGTAGGGTTTCTGTCCCCAGGAAAACAGTCACCAGGTGAAGGAAACGCTGAGCCAGAAGTTTGACGTCCTGTACGCCATCCTGGACGAGAAGAAGAGTGAGTTGCTGCAGCGGATCACACAGGAGCAGGAGGAGAAGCTCAGCTTCATCGAGGCCCTCATCCAGCAGTACCAGGAGCAGCTCGACAAGTCCACGAAGCTGGTGGAGACGGCCATCCAGTCCCTGGATGAGCCTGGTGGGGCCACCTTCCTCTTGGTGAGCAGGACTAGGAAGGCCTGGGCAGGGTCAGTTTGACTCTGCAGCCCTGTCTAAAGTTCAAGTCATTTAAATCCCTGTGAGCCTCAGTTTCCTCATCTGTAAAATGGGCATATTACAATCCCTACCTTCCTCTTCCTAATTTGATGAGGATCAAACAAGAGGATGTTTGGAAAGGGGCTTTGTAAACTGCAAAACATACTGTCCTATGCAGAGACTATGAATTGAGCACCAACTATAGGCCAGGCACTGAGGTGGGGCCACAGCGATGAAGCAGACACAGCCCTGCCCTAGAAGAGCTTGTTGGGGGAGACAGAAAAGGCCCAGCTATAAGACTTCACAATTCAGTTCAGTAAAAATTTCCTAAGCTCCTACTGCAGGCCAGGCTTTGTGCTAGACATTGGGTCTGAAAAGGCGATTAGGGTATGAGTCTCATCTTGGAGATTTCAGGGTTTAGGAGTGTTTGAACTGATACCCCTAGAACCCAAGCTTCCTGCCAGGACAGTGGGAGGGTCCCAGGGTGATGACTAAGACCTGTGCAGGCCATGGACAGAGGGAAAAAGATCCCAGTTCTGTTCAGCTCGGGGCGGGGAGCAGGTCACAACTGGCTAGGGAATGGCACCCGGTGTCCATCTGCAACACCCAGTCGCCGGTTTGCTGGTTTCCTGAGGTTACCTCTTCTGCAATCCTAACCTGTGTTCTCTCTCCCCCCACAGAGTGCCAAGCAGCTCATCAAAAGGTCAGTGTCTCCCCAGGGGCTGTGATCCAAGCCCCAAGGCCCTGGTTCTACCAGGGCCGCTGACTTCTGTCCAGGCCCCCCAACCCCGGGCATTAGATCTGCTGGGAGGTCTCACGTTAGGCTGGCTTTCCTAATGTTTGCATATTGCACTTTCTTGGACCATCTATTCTGCTGGCCTGGAGAGGAAGTACTCCACCCCTCCAGGGAGGCCTCTAGGTGGAAGACCTGGATGTGGGCATGGCTCGTGCACTCGTGGAGTGGGAGCTGAGACACTCCTCCCTGCACTGAGCCCTGGAGATCTTACCCTGCCTCTCCCTCTCTCCCCCACAGCATTGTGGAAGCTTCCAAGGGCTGCCAGCTGGGGAAGACAGAGCCAGGCTTTGAAAACATGGACTACTTCACTTTGGACTTGGAATACATAGCGGATACCCTGAGAGCCATTGACTTTGGAACAGGTAAAGGAGGTGGTGGTGTTGCTTGCCTACTTGCCTGCCTGACCCCTGAAAGCCACCATCCCTCCCACTGAGCCCCACGGGGGAGGCAGATACACTAGCAAAGATCCTGGAGATCAAGTTGAACTCATACAGCCAACTTCTAGAAGAGCCCAGAGCCTAGCATGGTGCCTGGAGCATAATTGTGGCTCAGTAAATTATGTATGAATTCTCAGCGGGACGCCTCTTGGGGCAGTGCATAGCATGGTGTCTGGAATCAGACAGACCCGTGTTCAAATCCTGGTTCTGCCATTTGTTTGTTATCTGTGTGACCTTTGGCAAGCCCCCTCCGCCTTTCTGAGTTTCACTTTCTAACTTTTAAAAATTAGGTTGAGGCCAGGCGCGGTGGCTCACGCCTGTAATCCTAGCACTCTGGGAGGCCGAGGCAGGCGGATTGTTTGAGCTCAGGAGTTTGAGACCAGCCTGAGCAAGAGCGAGACCCCGTCTCTACCAAAAATAGAAAGAAATTAATTGGACAGCTAAAAATATATAGAAA